>JABUQX010017390.1:0-12500 GCA_015478945.1 Trachelipus rathkii | reverse complement strand
GAGGAGAAGAAGAGAGGGAGGAAGAGAGAGGAGGTGAGAGAGAGATGGAGAATTGAAAAGGATAGGCCATGCATATGAGCATGAATTAGGACGAAGTCGACACAAACAAGGTCAAGGCATCGGGTCCGAGAAAATATAGAAAATATAATGGAAAACAAGGAAAATAGTACTACTTGACTAACTATCTACTACACACTTACACTGACTACGACTTACGACGAATGTACGAATTGTAAGAAAATAAAATAATAATAAGTAATAATAAAAATAATAAATAAGTAAAAGTAATAATAAAAGAATAAGTAATAAAATAAATGTAATAAAATAAAAGAAGAAAAAAAGTATAAAAGAATAAGAAATGAAGAAGAAGAAGAAGAAGTGAATTAAGAATGGGAATAAAAAAAAAAATAAATAAAATAAAATAAAAAAGAGAAGAATAAGAAAAAATAATAATGAAATGAAGAGAATAAATAATAAGAAGAAGTAAGAAGAGGGAAGTGGTTGGCAGAATAAATGAAGAAGAATAAAGAAGAATTAATAAGAAAGAATAATAAAAAAAATATAAATAGAAAGAAAAGAATAATAGAAAATGAAAAAAGAAGAAAAGAATAAGATAAAGAAGAATAAGAAGAATATGAAGAATAAGAAGAAGAATTAATGAATGAATAAGTAATGGAAGAATAATAAAAGTAAGAATAAGAAGAGTAATGAATTAAGAAGATTAAGAACGGAAGGCAAAATTTCACACGTAAAAAACATAAAAAACACAGAAGAATGAAAAGAGTAGAACGAGCTGAGACGGGCCAGAGATCAGAAGGTGCAAAGAACAAACAGACAAAGGGACAAGTGGAGGGGCGGAGCGTAAAAAAAAGTGAGGGGGAGAGAAAGAAGTGGTGAACGAGGATTCACGGATGTGCTGTAGAAGTCGGAGAAATAAAGAGGAGACAAAGCATCATACAGTAAATTAAGAAAGGGTTAGATGAGCCGGTGTAGGGCGGGTGAATATATGATGGAGAAGAGTCAAGAATGAGAAGAGACGCGTGCAGCGGCAAGAAAGGAAGCAGAGGGTGCAAAGGCAAAGAAGAACAGCTCGGAAGGAGTGGGTGAAGAGAAGGGCTTATGGGACAGAGGACATTAAGGGTCTGGGCTAAGGTGCCCATGGCCAAAGGTCGGAACCGGAGAATCTGGTGGGGACCCTAGAAAGAGCCGGCTGCACAGCGAGGACAGTAAGCTGATAGACGACTCCGACTCAAACAGTGCAGGAAAGGCGGAGTGGAAAAAGAGCCAATGGTGAAAGAGGACTGCAGAAGATATGCGGAAGGAGGATGAAGAGAGCCGCGTAGCCTGTTGAGAGGCGACAGAGTCGACAACAAAAGGAAGGAAAAGGTAGGTAGTGGTGTGGAACAGTGGGTGCGGGAGGGGCGTGATAAATGATGGAGAACCTGCGAATGAGGGAAAATGACAAGTTCCAGTGGGGAGCGTCGCCAAGAAAGTAGGGTGGAAGAAACGCAAACTGTAGAGATGAGTAGAATCGGAGCGTAGGGGAAAAGCCGTGGAGAGAAAGGAGGGCACCAGGAGGGAGACGGCAGTGGGAAACTTATTTAAAGACAGTCAAGAGTTGAGTCGGCGTGTGGACACTGGATGGAGAAAGTGTGGAGCCCGCGCGTAGTGAGACAGTCAAGAAAACGGAAAGGCACAGCGCAGGCTCAAGGAGAAGGGAGAGTAAGATACGCCTGATGAGGGGAGTACAAAAACGGGGCAGGCCGTGGGGCCCGAAGGGACAAAGAGTTTCAGCGTACAGAGCGGGCAAAAGGGGGGTAGACAGTGTGATTATGGGTCAGGAAGAGCTCGGCGAGGGAAAAAAATGAGCAAAAGGAACTGGCGAATGAGCGGGAACCCAGGGCAACGACCAGCAATGAGGGGGGATAGTGGAGTGGTTGATACAAAACAAATTACGAAGTCCGAAATGACCAAGGGGAGGGAAGCGCAAGGAGAGGGCATGGGCGATCAAAACCAAATGGCGGATCAGAAGTGGGTGGAAAGACGTTGAGAGTGAAAGAGGGCGAGGAAGGAAGATTACATAAGTCCTAACAAAACAATAAAGCTATACGAGGAAAACCAACAGAGGAAACAAATACTAGACACTGGATGAGGCCAATAGCAGCCACGGAGGCTAAACATGTACAGGAACCTGAAAGAACAATAAAACGAGGCATAACCACTAAAATAAACAACTGAAGACGCACAAGCTCGACGGAAACGAAATCACACACCGATCATATCAAAAACATCAACCTCAACATAAAAAGACGCAGCCCAAAACAACACCCCTTACCCAGACAAAACCATTCCGTGCAAAGACAACCTGCACCCCAACCAAACAAGTACCCCAAAAAACAAAGCCAATATAAAAAAATAATAACTAAAAAATAAGAAAAATAAAAAAGGAAAAATATGAAAGATAAATTTAATTATAATGAATAAAGAAAAAATAAATAAAAATAAAAAGAAAAACACAAAATATAATGAAAAAGTGTCATAGATAGATATATATAACAATAAAAAAAATAAGAAAAAAAAATAAGACTGAGAGCGAAAAGAAAGATGTTTAAAAAAATAAAAGTAAACCTTAATAATCTGCTAGTAAAAAAGGGAAAATATAGAAGATTACCGACCCCACTACGCCCCCCATCCCACCCTCCAACCATCTTTAAGGGGGTATGAAAATATAATATAGTATATTGGTGGTATGGAGAAAACTTATACCGAAAAAAAAAAAAAAAAAAAAAAAATATAAATATAAAAATAAATAAAAAAAAAAAATTAAAAAAAAAAAACTATAAAAAAAAAAAAAAAAAAAAAAAAATAAATAAAAAAATCTAAAAAAAAAAAAAAATATAAATAAAAAAAATAAAAAAGAGCAAATATATACCTTATGAATATTATATATAGGTAAGTAAGATATGACTGTAAAGATAATAACGTAAGTAAGAAAATAAAAATTTTAACTTTTATTCTTATCAACGAACTCTGTGTTACTTTCTACATGCGGGGTCAAGGTAGGTATGAAGCACAGACCCGAGTATATTACACCACCTCTACTAACTCATCCTTGGTGGATACAGGAAGGCATAGAATACCTATACTACAAAGGCAATATATAGATGCTATAAGTATACGATCTGAGACGAAATAATGGGCACAACAGGTCGTGTTCTGTTTGCGACAAATTGCATTAAAACTTAAGGGACCATTTGAGAATATATTTTACTCTTATGAGTTTTTACTACAAAATTTTGAAATTTTTGAGTTTTCAAAAAATGATACCGGATTTCGAGGTCAGAGCCCTACTAGATTTTTCTTCCGGGATGGTAAGGATGTGTGAGTGGGGGCAAAGAGTTTTGGATGTCAAAGTAGAAATATAAGTACAATGGAGGTTCGTATAGTTAATGTCAACGAGAATGGTGTACTGGTTATTAGGTTACGACATCAGACGCGTAATTATCAATACTATCAATCTGAAAGAACGAGAAAAATAAAACTGCACCCTATCTCATGTAAATCTCGATCCCTCATGCGAATATCCTAATCTAAGAAACATCGACAGTAGACGGGGAGTCAAATAACCACTCGAGGAGAGTGAACGATATTACCAAATGAATTACAAATAAATGACTACTAAATGAGGAAAACTGACCACTAAAGACCGATAAACAGTATATAATAGATGATATAGATAAATGTACAGAGAGAAAGATAAAAGAAGAATTGAGAGCTTATATTGATAAATGAGGAATTTAATTTTGAAAAATAAAATTACTTGAAATACAACTGCTAGTATAGTTATATAAAATTCGTTAGTTTTTAATCATTAAAAAAGACTGTACAGATATGATAAAACATGCAGTAGATTAATATATATATATAAGATATAATATATATATATATAAATAATATATAGATATATATAATAAGATAGATATAGATATAATATAGATATTTAAAATTTCTGAATATTTTAAGAGAGTAGAGAGATTATATAATAATGTAATAATGATATATATATTGAGTATATAAAGATATATTAAAATATAATATAGAATAAATATATATAGATATTAGATATGAGATATAAAATGATATAGTGGATATATATATATAATATATATATTATATAGAGAATTATATTTAATAATATTATTAATAGATTAAGATTTATATAAAGATTAAAGTATATGACAATGAGTCTGATCTCATTTAAGAATTGTCAATATTTTTTAAAATAAATATTTAAATTATAAAAGTGAGATATTTTAAATAATTATTTTAATATTCTGATTCGAATCTTTCGAATCATGTCCAGTAGAGATTTATATCCACTTAAAATTCATTGGTTAAGTATGACTTAGGAGATATATTAGAGGATATAGATTTACTAGACAATATATATAAAAAATGAGTGACAAAAATTAAAAAAAAAAAAAAAAGAAAAATAAGTAAACTGACGGATGTGTTCATAAAACAAAAACTAAAAGTACTTTAATATATTAATTTTGAATTATTTCCTAGCACCACTTAAATGTATCAGTGAGTTTAAGTATTCAAGATGATACTAGACGAGAAATATATTTTGAGAAAAAAAAAAAAAAATTAACTAGACGGAGTCGTGAAACATAGCAGTTATTTCAGATTTGTAGAATATATAAATAGTAGAGAGGAGTATATAGATATATATATAAATAGATTATTAAGTATGTATATAGAAGATAGACTCGGGCAATAGAAATAGAGCACCGCAATCACTTATTTGCTGAAAGAGGTAAAGTAAGCAATACTGTGGTCGTAGTAGAAGATTAGTAGTGAATGAGGACAATGAGAAGGTGATGGAATAGGTGCAATCCCAAGTAGAAGTGTAGTAGGTTAATTTATGCAAGCCACCTACCTCCCTCCCCTCCCTCCCTACCCCCCCCCCCCTCACCCCCCCTCTCCCCCCCTCCCTCCTCCCTACCCCTCACCTCCTCTATCACGCTACCCCCCTCCTATATACCCTCTATACCCGTTGAACTAAGTGATGATAAGTGGGTTGTGATGTAGGGAAAAACCACGAGATAATCTAGATATTAACATATGGAAAAGTGATCATAATCTGCGCTTGTAATCTCGCTTAAAACGGAAGCAGAGTAGTGTCGAGAACGTGTCTCCAGGAAGTAGACGTCTAGGAGAATCGTACACACAAGTCGTTCGAGATGTCAAGCTACCAGTGAATAAAGGAAGTGTACCTCAAAAGAACATGCTAATAGGATTGAGCGGGATGTTGTGAGACGTATCTCAATTAAGACAATCTATATCAGGAGTTTCACCTTCTATGTACTAGTAAAAGCAAAATACACTACTGCCATGCTAAATATTATTAGTGACAGCATGGCAGCTAATTAAATGGCATGACCTGGGTAATATAAGATATCACGACACTCAATACCAAGAAATAATAGAGCGAAGACAAATAAAAACACCAGGCAAGAAGTCTAAGTAAATAATTGATGAGGAAAGGAAATAATAGACATAACTAGAGACGAGCAGACAGAAATAAAACCAAAACAAATCAAGATACAGCTCACCGAACGGAGTCGTCTTCACATTATATATACTATCGTGAGTAACAACTAGGTTCGTCGAAGACTCAAAACAAGTCATGTGGAGCGCCAACGGGCGAGTGTCAGAGGCTAGGGGCGTGGTAGGTGACATCCAAGTTTTTGTCGGTTGGGGTCTCAAGCTCAATTAAAATAATGAAAATCACGATACAAACCGAGAAATGAAAGGCAGCCAGGTTCGTACTTGTCTAACTAGTGACCCTAAAGAGGCAGAAGTATAGATATCTGTGGAGAAAACATCATGATTACGACAAAAATCGTTACTGTAACAACGAGAAAGCTCAAGAGTGCATCCATAAAGAACCACACAGGTATGTTAGGTGCTACATTAAACGCTTAGCTACGAAAGACATCAGAGGGTGGACTTTCAGCATGTGACCACAATAATACCAAGAAGAAGTCCGGCCCCTTGAGTCTTGTTTTTGAATAATCATTTTGTAAGGAGGTAGCTTCGGGAAGAAATACTATGAGGCTGCGTGTGGCAAGGTGCTATGCAGAGATAGTTGCACGGGATGCACTGGCCGGCGTGCGGGAGCTTAATAGGATTGAGACATAATATTAAAAGAGGATATATGCCTCCTTAAATTTCCATGTAATCTCTGCACTTTGTACACACACTATAAGCACTCTCGGGATCTACGCCCCTGCAAGAGGACAAAAGGCGTTCATATTTATCGTGCCCAACAACCAAATAACACTCGTACCAAAATCAAACTAAAAAAAAAAACATCAAAATTATAACGGTTCCTCTACTTCCCAAATTCTTATTACATGCTGTAAAAGACAATAATGATATCTTCAGATGTATAAATATGATTTGCGAAGATGCTTCTACCCAGCCTTTCCAATAACGGAGGTGAACTCCTACAATTCTTACAGACAACTAGCCAATGACTTACATATCATTGTCCCAACCCAAAATTAAAGAATACACAACCATAGCTATAAAACCCCATTATTGAGAGACGGATAGTGTCTATATACCCGCACAGCTTGACGGTTGCTATCAGGAGAAAGACACATGCCAGGATCACCAAAAAATTTGGCTCACACGGGCCAAGGAATAAACTATTCACTCTTACAAAATCGATGTGTGCGGTATATACATCAAAATTACATACGGCATTTTCAATAGTTTGCTAGTATTGGGGTGCAGACACAACTTGCCTAGAGTGTCTTGACAAGGCAAAAACTGAGAAGAACGAGAGGCCTGCGGCTCAATCAACGCCGTGCCGCAAGAGGAGTCATTAGCATTAACATGATTTTACAAATGTGATTTCAAGTGATGAAGTAACCATTCCCTCGGGTTAAAAATGCTCAGGTGGCTCCATAACAATGAAGACCTGTGCCAAACGCACCGAGAGGCCGAATTTTGGACGTCTGAAGATTAACGCTAGAGAACCCTGCCGTCGCCCGATATTATTTATAGTGAGAAGCACAACACCAATGGAGAACAGCAACATGTAGATTTTATAGGTGCGCGAGACGCACAAGGATCTCTCCTCTGGGCCACTATACACAATTAACACAACAATGAAAATATTCAGATACCTATTCACGGAAATTTACATGAAAATTCTCACATTATACAAAACATCTCACTGGAAGAATGCTATTAAGTTAACTGTCACCATAATTTATGAATTATATATACTGTCTTAATCCGACAAAGTCTTATTCTTTGTCAAGTCTCTCTTAGTAGTAGTGTTTTGTGCTAAACAAGCGAGGGATCTGCCGACTCCGATTATATAATACTCTCTCGATTTGTACAGCTCTATTGACTCTAATTTCTCATTTTAATGTAGGTACTATTTATGCATGATGAATGATAACCGGCAGCCACAGTCCAATATCCACCAAGTAGATACGTGGATACCACTACGCATTTAAAATTTATGATAACAACGTTTAAATTATATGTGTGTAGTTGTTTTGTTTTACAATTATTATAACTTCTGACATGTACCTCAGTAATATGTCTAGACCTACTGTCAAATGCAGGTTTGATAATTTTCAACGCACTTCCTAACATACTTTGGCCCTTCTCGTCTACAACATAATTTTTTTTAGTCTACTAGTATTACCCTTACAATTTTATTAATTTGGTCTTGAAAAGTAGTAATAACATATTACCTACAATTAACTTGATTCCGCTATAGTACATAAATACTTACTTCAATATAGATATAATATACTCTTTATCTATTTATTCTGTATTTTAATATTTTTTATATATTGATGATACCTATATCGTTAATTATATCAAATATATAATTATTAATTATTAATTATTTATTAGTATTATATTTTTATATTTTTATATTATAAAATAATTATAATTATTTATTATTATATATAATTAATATAGATTAATTAATATTATTATTATTATATATATTATATTATTATTATATTATTATTATTATTTCAGTTTATTAAATATTAGGATTAAAACCTTTGTATTTAATAATTATTATAATTATAATAATTTAGGAAAAACATTATATTATTAATATTTTAATAGTATGATAATATAATTACTTTATTATTTAATATTTAATGTAATATTATTAATTATTAATTTAAGTATAATTATATACTATAATTTATAATATTAATATATTTTTATATATTAATTATTTAAATTATTATATATATATATATTAAGATAATTGTATATATATAAATATTTATATATATAAAGTTATATGTATAATATATTATTATATTATAAGTATCATTATATTATTATTATTAATTATTAATTATTATATTTAATATATATTAATTTATATTTTATTTTAATTTATTAATATTTATTATTTTTTATTACATTATTATCTTATTTATTATTATTATTTATATTAATTTATATATTTATTTATTTATTATTTAAAATATTAATTTGTTTTAATAGTTCTTTTGTACGTCATAAAATAAAGTAGTACTTAATCATTCATGCTCATCGTTCTCTTACTTTCTGTTCTATAAACTTCTCTCTCTCTCTCAAATAGTTTAATATATTTTTCTAGAATCCGATGATACACTTTATTATTATGTGATGAGAGTGTTCAAACTTCTGTCTACTAAGAAAATGCTCAAATATCCACTAGCCTTCCTTTTCTAAGTCTCTCTACTCTCTTTCTCTCTACTCTTTCTCTCATCTCCTCTCATCTCTCATCTCTCTCTCTCATCTCTCTCATCTCTCTCCTCTCTCTTTTCCTCTCTTCTCTTCTCCTCTCTCTCTTCTCTCTCTCTCTCTCTCTCTCTCTCTCCTCTCTCTTTCTCCTCTCTCTCTCTTTCTTCCTCTCTCTCTCTCTCTCTCTCTCTTCTATAATATATATGATAATGATATTTATTATATATATTTTATAATATTATATATATAGATATATAGATAATATATTTATATTATATATTATATAATATATATATATATATAATATATATTAAGAATTAATATATAATATATATATATATATATATATTATCATATTATATATATATATATATAGAAAATATATAATAATATATTTAGATATATATATTGATATATATTTATTATTATAGATATATATAGAGATATAATATAATAATATATTATATATTATATTATATATTATTATAAATATATATATTATATATTTATTATATAATATTATATATATTATATATATATTATATTATAGAATATAATATAAATTAAATAATATTATAATATATTAAGATATATTAATATAATATATATATATATATATATTATTTATCAGATAATATATATATATATATATATATATAACTATATAATGACATATTGATATATATATATAATTATATATATATACTAATATATATTAATATATATATATATTAATATATATATATAATTATATATAGATATATATATTAATAATTTAATAATTAATTAAAAATTAATAATTATTATATATATATAATTAAATAATCAATTAATTATTATTATACATAATAAAATATAATAATAATAATAATAATTTATATAAATAATAATAATAAATAATAATTAATAATATAATAATAATAATAATAATTTTTTAATTATTATATAAGAATAAATATAATAAAATATAAATAATAAAATATTAATAATTAATATAATAAATAATAATAATATAATAAATAATAATAATTAATATTAATAAAATTAATAAATTATTAAATTAATATAATAATTAATTAATAATAATTAATTAAATAATTAAAAATATAAATAATAACACTTGTCCCAGATATGAGTGTCACAAATATACGCAAGATGTGAGAAGTCATAATACTCTGGGTAATTTTGTGATCATAGTCCGAATTCTGAAATTCGCTTATCGTTATATCACATACATTTTATAAGTAAAAATGTTAGTTTTTTGTATAATTTAAGGATATTAAGTATATATATGTTAAAAACTAATATATAATATGTCAAAAAGTTATATTCATAATACTATGTAAAAAAAAAAAAACATTTGCATTAAAAAACATTTTTAGATAGTCGAAAAACTAATATGTAGCAAATATCGGATATATTGCCACTCAAAGAACCCAGAATAATTACATTTTAATAATTATATATAATTTATATAATATATATATTTTTATATTTATTTTATTATAACTTTCTCTTTTTTGAAAAATTATTCGTATATATGTTCATTATATATCTTAATTTTTTATTAGTGATTGTGTTTTTTTTTTTCTATGTTGTTTATTACTTATTTATATAATCTTAATATGTTCAAGAAGAGCTTGCAAAAACTCTCAACCAATTTTGTAGTTTATGTTTTATGAAATTTGACGATTAAGAGAATCGGCAAATCTCACTCCTCACTTAAAAAACTTTACACCTGTATTTCAAGTGAAAATTAGGAGACAAGAGAAGAGATGGGGCACCCTCATATATGTAAGAGAAACTTTCGAACTTTCGCTGTCAAGATAGGCTTAAAGAACACAGAAGCAGTTTGCATCGGGGTATTCCCAATGTGTGTGGAGGGAACCTCAAGATCCACACAACAGACTGTACTTCTGCTTGGTGAATATAAAAGTATTAAAGCATTAACATTTAGCTTTTGATGCGCATAATAATAATAAAAGGCAAGATTAAAAATTGTATTATAATATATACATTAAAATACACCTTTTATAAGCTGTAATATTAAAAGTTATTACTTCGATTTCTTTTCTCACTACCAGACAAGAAAAAGACAGAAGGTATGTTATTAACCTGACCTAATCAGCTAGGAGTCCAGTGCCCCACATTCAAAAGAGATTTCCATCTCTGACCCTTAAGAGATTGCATCTATCCTCGATTTCAGAGACGAGCAAGCAGTGCACCTGTGGTTATGAAGAGAGCAACGCCTTACCTTTTTGCGCTTAAGTGAACCAGAAAAATAGAAAAAAAAGGAAAAAATTTTTTTTATGAGTTTATTAAGAAATCTTATGAACTCCAAGATTTATTTTATATTTAATATTATATCTAGTATAATATCTAGTATTATCGCATAAAATACTCCCTACCTTATAAAAATATAAAATATTCTATATATTATTATTTTTACTAATTAATTATTTATTAATTTATTATTTATGTATATATATGATATTGTAATTTATCTATACCATAGCATATAATAACATTCATATATACTTTATACTTATATATATATTATAATTATTGATATATTAAATATCTTTAACTTGATATGAAGAATATATGTCAAAATAATTATATTCTATTCGAGGCAATTTATTTATATATATATATCTATATATATATAATATAATATATATATATATATATATATATATATATATATATATATATATATAAATATTATATATAAATATATATATAATATTAAATATATATTAATATATAGATATATATATATAGATATATATATATATATATATAATAATAAATATAATTATATATAGTATATATATATATATTATATATATAATATAATATATATATTATAATATATATAAATATATAATGGTAGTGTGTGTGTTGTGTGGTGTGTGCGAGCTCACTCATAAGCCGCCGACTGAAATTTCTACTTGATTCCCTTTTTTAATATTAGCGATTGATGGCAACTCTTATTTCTCTGAATCAAAAAAATAGTTCCTTTTTCTATATGGATAGGCAACTTATTTGCTGACCGACTAAAAAACCAGCGTTCCATGAAAACTACCCCAATTTACTTACATTAAAAAAAAAATTAATAATAGTATGATAATATTAGGATAAATAATTAATTATTAATGATTTATAATAACTGATTCAGCTCTTATACCGACATTTAATTCATAATTTCATACAGAATCATTGACTCATTCTTGCAACCAGAGACCTACTCCGTTGAGTCAGACTCCTTCTAGGCTAGTAGCTAAATTTGCCTCGCAGACCAGTATTTTATTGTATTAGTGAGAATGTTTCTGTGTGGAGTTCGAGTTAGTAATAATAAGCTTTTCATATTATATTACTAAATATTAATTTATAACTGATTTTTTTCGCTTTTAATAAAATTGAGCTCTTAGGTTTATAAATAGGGATATTGAATTTGTATTCGATTTAAGTTTCATTAAAAATTACAAAATTCTTTTTGATGTGTAGGCCTATATATATATAATATTATATATAATAATATAATATATATATATAATATATTATTATATATATTATATATATATATATATAATATTATATTATATATATATTATATATATATATATATAATATATTAATTTTGATGGCCACCAAGATTTTGACCACGGCGCCACTGCTATCCAGCAACGCCTGACTATATGAATCGG
>JABUQX010017389.1:52500-55000 GCA_015478945.1 Trachelipus rathkii | reverse complement strand
ACCTGGCTTACCCCCTGCGTGCTCGCTTGAAAAAGCGTGTCCACATCGACATGTTGGGAACCTCTGCCGTCCTTTCCCGCGAAAGAAATACATTCTACGTGATAGGATCGGTATTACACTATGGACCGAGTCTATTCCCTCTCTCTGTTCGCCAAAACGCGGAATCCATAGCAAAGCTTTTCTTGGCTATTGGATTCTCGCGCTTGGGTGTGTTGCCGCTTTCTGTCACAAAAGGACCAAGTAGACCTTTTAATCCTCTTAGGGAGAGATTTGATGAATCTTCTTGTTCAGAGAAGATTACACGACTTCTTTCAAGTCCAAAAGCGACAGCATTATTGAACGTTTCCACGTCAGGCTAAGGCTTCTCTTCATAGCTTCAGGCCCAATCCGGAAAATATGACTTGACGCTCTCCCTTTCGTAATGCTTGGCATTCGTTCGGCTGTTAAAGAGGATCTGCACTGTTCGGCTGCTGATTTAGTGTATGGTTCTCCTCTTCGTCTTCCCGGTGACTTCTTTTCACAGTCTTCTCCTCCTTCTACAGCCGACCCGCTTGCTTATCTTACCCGCTTGAGGCGCTGTGCTTCGTCGTGGAGACCAACTCCTTCTCGTCCACACAAGGTGCATTCCTATATCCCTAAGGACCTTTCTTCCTGCACTCATGTCTTCGTTCGACATGACTCCCACCGCACCGCTCTCCAACCTAAGTACGACGAAACTTTTCCTTGATACTTAGGAAGGAGAAATTCTTCACGATCCAGCGTCCCACACGCACAGAATCGTTTCGATCGATCGCCTTTAAGCTGGACTTTCTTCGAGGCGAATCCTCTTCCTGTTCTCGACCCTGCCGCTTACTTTGTTTCAATTCTCCTCCTTCAACTCGTTCTTTTAACGTTCCTATCTCTCCTCCTGCATCTTCTTCCTCCTCTTCTCCTCCTCACCTCCTTCCCTTTCCCTGGCCCCATGACCTCGTCCTTATCTCTCCCCTCCTATCTCCCTTCGGCCAAACAGCACAATACGACCGGCTCAGACTCCACCCGCATGGTCATCGTCACCCTTGCCTTCCTTCCACTCCGGCTCAGGATTCTTCACCTCCAGTTCCACCTCGGGCTACTCTTACGACCATGCAGATGTACTCGACTCGCGCCGATCACCGCTATTCACAATCTGGAATCCTGTCCAGATCCATCCCCAAGCTGTCCTACTAGACTATCGAGCAGGGGTAGGCACATTCGATGGCCAGCGCGCTATTTGGAATTAAGTTATCGTGCCTTTGGCACTGCAAGGGGGTATATAGCCTTACGCTACTCTGAATGTAATCAAACGGCAGGTATTTGCAAGGTAATTTACAGTATTGCAGCGTAATTTCGAACGAACGAAGAATGCGGTTGTCGGTATTCTTTTGTTTAATTATGATGCATAGCAACAACTCGTGTAACGGACGCCGCCAATATCGTCTCTGCTATTTTTTACAAATTTATGATATTCAGACACTGAATTTACCATTTTTATGATAAAACATTTATTACCCGTCTATGTGGATCTTGGGGTCTCAGGCTATAGGCTCAGCATTAGCCACACTTTTGGAATTGTTTTTTCTTGCAAATATATGGTGTTATATGAAGCCGTGACTTACTTGAAACCTTCATAACTCTAACTACCCAAACACCGACATTGGGGTCACCAATTGCAATACATTGCAATACTGTAAATTACCTTGCAAATACCTGCCGTTTGATTACATTCAGAGTAGCGTTCAAGGCTATAATACTATATTAATATATAATATAGTAAAGTTAGATATACTTTATATATATATATAATATTATATAAATTATATATATAATATATATAATATATAGATATATAATATATATATATATAATATATATATTATATATAAATACCAATATATATATAAAATATATATATATATATATATAATATATAAGTTACAGATTATAATACACTTTCCTATAGATATATAAAAGATAGCATATACTATATATATACTTAATATATATAGTATATATATATATATACAAATATATATATATATATATAATATATATACTATAATAGATATACATAGTTAATCAATGTCTAGTGTAAAACCCAAATTATTTATATATATTATAATAATAAGATATATATATTATTATATATTATATAAACTATCTATACATACTATATATTTATTAACTATTGAAACGACACTGGTACGCGTAAGCATAGCATCGACCTGTAGGCATCGAGGCTTTCCTGTTTTCTCTAGCTAAAAGGTCTATGAACGAAATAGACCCTCTTATGGGTGGATAGGGTGGTCAAAAATATTTCAGAAGGGAGGCAGAAATTAAGTTTAGGAGGACCTTAAGATTAGCCAATGGACTGCTGAGCGAACTAACACCCAGCACTCGCTCACACCAAGATATCTTTCCCTTCAGCATAGGCAGAATTTGTGAACTTGTTAAAATTAAAGATATATACCCTCTCCTAGTTCTG
>JABUQX010017389.1:37500-42500 GCA_015478945.1 Trachelipus rathkii | reverse complement strand
TATATATAACTTTGCCTACCCAAGTGTAATCTTCAAGGTACGCCACTGAATATATATATATATATATATATATATATATATATATATAGTATGTATGTATACTATATATATATATATTATATATATATAATGATATATATATAATATATATATATATATATTATTATATAAATATATAATATATTATAATATATATAATATAATATATAATATATATATATATATTATATATAGATTATATATAATAATAGTATATATATAAACTTTGCCTACCCAAGTGTAATCTTCAAGGTATGTATGTATATATTATATATATTATATATATATATATAATATATATATAATATACTATATATATATATATATATATATATTATATATACTATATATATATATTCATATATATAGAATATATATATATGATATTATATATATATATATATATATATAGATATATATATATATATATATATATAATATATATATATATATATATAAATATATATTAAATAATATATATATATATATAATATATATATATAATAATATAGATACACATATAGTTTTATATTATATATAGTCATACTATAGATACATATATATAGTATATATATATTATTATAATAAATATATATATATATATATGTTGCATGACATAGCAACATTAAACACCTCCATCATTCATTTAAACAACACCATCATCAAATCAGCCAATCTCTACATACCTAAGGGGTCACAGAAAATCCTACAATCCCAAACTAACCCCCGAAATCAGTCAACCTTATTAAACAAAAAAACTCCCTCCGAAAACTCAGACTAATACACCACATTAATCACTAACCAAATAACTAACCTAAACACTCAGATCTCTTCAAATCTCATAACCACTAACACTACTAACAAATTTACAGAATACCTACAAAACAACATCACGCCATAGACAATAGAAAACCTGGCAGGTTATCAAAAAACCTAAACAACTCACAAACAACCCCCCTCCCTCACACGAATCCCCATCTTGCCTGACAACTCCCTCCCTTCCTCAAAACAACAAAGCAGACAGCCTCGCAAAACACTACGCTAATATCTCCGTAAACCAACTCTCCCCATTAATAGGTTAACAAAAAAATACTTCAAATGAGAAATCCCTCAGATCACAACCCGCTATCGGATATCTATTCTGGTCTTGTCTGACTAAATCTCGATATACATGAAATTATATGCATAAGCACATATCTTCAACAACCTAAAATCAACCAGCAACAGGACCAGAACGTCGAACTCTCGAAAACTTCACTTGAAACACCTAGGAAGGCAAAGCAAATTTCTGTTCACACAGAAGATCTTCAACAAACTGGCGAAACTCAAATCTTATATACCCCCATCTGGAAACAAGCAGATTTCAAATTCACCCAAACATCTGAACCCAAACAAGGACCCCAAATTTCCCATCCTCTTATCGCCCAATCTTCTTCTTCTTCCACACATCAGGCAACACTGCTGGACGAAACTACATATTAAAAAATATCTCCACACGATCCAGCCCTCCCAGAATGTGGGTCAACATGAATTTAAACGGCAATCGACTACAACAACAACCCCCTCACCTCCTCACACAACAAATCAATAATGCTTAACCACGATCCCATCGACACAGATGCCATCACTTACAGCAATTCGACATTAACAAAGCTTTGACACTGTCCCCACATACATCCTTAAAACAAAGAAGAGATCTAACGTGGCCCTTCTTCAAAGTGTGCTTTGCAAATCTTCCGGTTACCAATAGACGATGCCAAAGAAGTACCTCCATAAAACAACACACCCTCTCACACTCATTAAACTACAAAACGGCGAACCACAGGGCGCCATTTTCTCTCCATTCCTCTTCAATCATCTTTACACGCAGATCTGCCCACCTTACTAACCAACTCTCAGTCAACATATTAATTAGTACGCAGGACGTACATGCTAGTTCCATTTAACACATCGCACGTGTAAACACAGCCACCAAACAACCAGAGATATACTTTACTAATTAGTTAGAAAAATTGGCTACTCACCGAATAGAAGACAGCTTTCCCCATTAGAATCCTCCAACTTACCTATTAAACTAGCAGACGCCACCAATCCTCATCGCACTCTAATAGTCCTACATGAAACAACAACCCCGTCTCCTAAACCAAACGCCCATAAAAAATTATTAGGACTCATTACGGACAACATAATGACTTTCTCCCCCCCAATCGACAAATTACTTCCTCAAAGCCCAACAGAAATTAAACATCTTCCGAACTCCTCACAGCACAACGTTCAGCGACAGAAAACACACCCTAACCAATCTACAAATAACTCCTCAGAACAGACATATGAAACACTATGCCGTCCCCCGCGATGCGTTTCAGCACTATCACAATCCAACTTAAACAAATTACAAGTTACAAAAAACACTGCCCTTAGAATAATCACTGGATGTACTAAAACACAACCCCCATCCAGCATTTACAATCGACAGAACAACACATCTTTCCAATCTAACCCACTTGAAGATGGTAGGGACACAATTTTTCCAAAAAACACTCAATCCAACCCAATTCCATTGCCACCAAATACTCTCCAACCCCCCAACTCTCGACACAGAACTAAAATCCCCCCCTTCAGCTCACCAGCCAAAACTTTTAATGACACCTACGAACAACATTCCCCCCCAAACCCCCAAATACGGTCTCGCTCTCTCACATCCATACACAATTAACTAAACAATCTACAAGAAAATCGCCCCCGCCCCAATAACAATCTACTAAACACCCCATCCCCAAACATCTCCCCTACAGAAGAATCACTGTCCAGAAGAAACCAAAATTAACCTCGCCCGGAGCAAGATCAAGGGCACACCCACCCAAAACATTATTGCAATATTCAATTTCCAGACTTCAAACCTAGCACAACGTTATATCCCCATATGCAGCTAGATGTCGTATATCCAGACCACAAGATGAAGCACCTTCCTTCTGGACTGCCCCGCCCTCGAACGCCCCCCGCATACCACCGCGCTGGTGACTTCTTTTACTTGACCAGTGTGGAAAGCGCGCCCAAAGACGCAGTCGGCCGGCTTAAATCTGAGCGGTGTGCCCCGTCCAAGTAGTTGGGGCCAGGGGCAGAAAACTGATAATGTATATTGCAATTATAATATATATATATATATATATATATATATATATTATATATATATATATATTATATATATAAGTATATATATATATACATATATAGATATATATATATATTATATATATATCATATATATATTATATATAATATATATATATATATATATAAATAATAATATAAATATGATATATATATAAAATATAATATAATAGTATAATAATATATATATATAGTTACATATCGTATAGTAATATATTAGATATGGTACTAATATAGTATTATAATATATATTACTGATATAATACTATATATATATATAGATAATATATTATACTATAGGGTAAGATATATATATAAAGTATAACTATAAATTAATGTATATATACTATAAATATACCGTGGACTATACAATAAATATATATATAATATAATCACCTTATATATTACTATATTATATATATATAATTCATGTTTAGCACCAATTTCATGTCACACACACATCATGGTATCTTCTTTCTGTGAAAAATAATACTCTTGAGAAAAAAAAGTCTTATTTTGAGGTTTGTAAATTGTTTCTGGTCATTCTCATTTTTTTATCACTAACCTCTGAATTTTTAGCTTAAAATATCATAAATGAAAAGAAACAATTATTCAAGTAAAATTTTGAATTAATGTTTCCATTTTCTTGCTTTCCTAGACACGGATTAGAAGAGGTTACGATAGGTGGAAGCAGTAAAGTAGAAACTAGCATTTACATATTTCATTTCTTTACCTATTCCTGTCCCATTTCTAACACAACTTGATTTAAAAAATATATATTTAAACAGGCTATTAGAATTACCTTGTTTAAAAATTACATCATTTTATTTTTAGACATGTTGATTTTCGTTTTTTTGTTTATGGACGAAACTAATATTTTGTCCTCTCTTTTGAACGTTGCACTGAAAAACTTTAAATTTGGAATTTGGTCAATAAATTCTTATTAACGGGGATAGAAAATCGATTTGATTTAATACGAACTTGAATATCGGAACAAAATATGTTATATATTTGACATTTGACGATTTCTATTTTGAATATCTGATAAGTTTCGATAACCTTCAAACGACCTTCAATAATAATAATAATAATAATAATAATAATAATAATAATAATAATAATAATAATAATAATAATAATTTGAATAAATAATATACACTTAATCAAATTATAATACCATAATAATATAATATAGTAATTACATAATAATTATTAATAAATATGATAAAAAATAATAATAATAATAATAATAATAATAATAATAATAATAATAATAATAATAATAATAATAATAATAATAATAATAATAATAATAATAATAATAATAATAATAATAATAATAATAATAATAATAATATAATATAAATAATAGTAATAATAATAATATAATAATATAATGATAATAATAATAAAATAATAAGAATAATAGATGAATAATAATAATAATAATGAATAATAATAATAATAATATAGATAATCAATAATAATGAATAGATAATAAAAATAACAATAATTTTTGATATTTGGTTCTTGTCACAATGTACTTATCACTGTTTAAACAACAATCGTTTCAAATATCAATGTAAATTTATTTATAGTTTTGATGTTATAAAATATTTTGATCAACCAGCTGCGTCGTTGGTAGTAAATTTGTGTGAAAAAGCCAAATTGACGTTAAAGCTGACTCAATTCTCTTAAAGCATTTATAAGATTTCATCCGTTTCATCCGGTGGTGATTAATTTCCTATGTTGCTGTTCAAACTTACTATGATAATTATGACATTGCATAT
>JABUQX010017389.1:0-27500 GCA_015478945.1 Trachelipus rathkii | reverse complement strand
TATCGGGGAAAAGTGAAGAGGTATCACACCATACTTGTAGATTATCTTGCAAAGGTAAGAACGAAACGCTAAAGAATAGTTTCTTCATCTGTTGATTGAAGACGAGCGATATCATGTCAATCGAAGGCATCTACTGTTACACCGATTATATACGGAAAAAGCACCTGCCACAATGTTATCTGCTCCCTTTAGGTAAATCAATGAAGAGATATTCTGTTAAGACAGAAAGATGACTTTGTTGCCGATCACTTTTTGCTTGACTTCCTACTGTAGAAGCTGGAAAAACAGAGGTTTATCAGTGCAACAAGTTGCATTCCTCCTGCCAGCGTGTGATTTGAAGTAAGAAGAGAATAGTAAGCTGCTAAAAGTTCACTGTCGAAAGCTAAATATTTCTTTGTTTTTGTTCTGATAGCTTTTCGCTGCATAAATCTACTGGGACTAGCATTCCATCAGCCATCTGATGAAGGGCTGCTCCTATAGAAGTCTGGCTACTATCCGTTACAAATTGATAATGGGTTACGTCAGGCAAGGAAAATCGAAGAGTTATGACTTTTTTGTTGTTGATTCTTAGTTTCAGTGAAGGCTTCTCTTCTTCTGTGGTCCACATAAGATACTTATGTTTTGCCTGGTGTTTTGCTTTTTCTGATAAAGGAAAGATGAATTTTGCAAAACAAAGGATGAAACGGCGATACTATCCAATCATTCCCAATAATCTTCTAAGGGCTGCTGAATCTCGAGGAAGAGAGTGCTTGAAAATGTCGGACATCTTTTCTGAAAGAGGATAAATTTCACCGGAAGAAATATGATATCCCAAATATTTGAGACATGACTTGAAAAATTCGCATTTTTCTAAGGATGTTTTGAAAAAAATTTCTTGAAAAAGATTGCAATCGGGAAGATCTTCCTCATGCTGTTCTAGAGATGTTCTTCAAACTGTTCTAGAGTTGCTGAAAAAATTACCAAGTAATCTAGGTATATGTTAACAAATTAAAGGTGTCGAAAAATAGTCCATTATGCGATGAAACATAGAGCCAGCATTTTTTAAACCAAACGGCTTAAACACATATTCATAAAGGCCAACAGGAGTTGTTATGACAGTCTTTTCAATCGTATTGGAATTTGTTGTTATGTTTTCTGAAGGTCTATTTTGCTTAAGATTGCAGATCCATGGAGACGTTGTGAGATACTTTGAATGTGAGGAAGTGGATATCCATTTCTTTTAGTAATAACATTCAAAGATCTGTAATTATGACAAGACAATGCCTAAAAGTTCCTGGAATTTTCTTTGGCACCAGATGGAGAGGAAAAGCCTAAGAAGACTTTGAAGGTTTTATGGTTTCATTCTTCAAGAGAGTGTTGAATTTTGCTTTTGCTACCTCTAGTTTACCTTCAGGAAGTCGTCGACGTCTTCAGATCGCTGGAGGATAATCCTATGTCTCTATGTATTGAACAGTTTCTTTTGGATTAAGTTGGATGTTTGCCAAGTCGATTGGTTATGTTAAAAGTTGAAATTCCTGAAGCAAAGTTGAAATATTGGAGTCTTCAATATTAGCGTTGATTTGTAATGAATGAACTTCCTCAGAAGGGACTTGAAGATGTGCTAGAAGAGACGTTTTTGTGTCTTGTAGAGTTTTGTTCCCACAATCGATAATTAGGTTGCAATGGTGTAGAAAATCCATACTCAATATTAGCATTGCGATATCAGCTACTATGAAAATCCAAATAAATTCTCGACGAAGCTCTTCTTGATGGTTAAATATGTTGCTATTTCACCATAACACTAGATAGGCGAGCCATTTGCTTCAAAATAATTGACATTAGTTGCAAATATCGACATGTTGATTACCATTGAAGATGTTAGACTTAAACTGGAAGCGTATGTGTACAAGAGAAAAAGAGTGTTTGCGCCGAATACTGTGACAATGATAGTAAGTTGCGAATTGACTATGGCGCAACAATCAGCTTGCTGTTCTAGCCTCCGTTGGTGTGGGAGAAGCAGACCTAGAAGAGGGACGAGATGAAGGATGCACCTGCACATTAGATTTGTCAGGCCACACGCACAAATATCTGCATGTTCTTTTCTGTTGAGCAAAGTAATTGTGTGCAAGGCAAACGTGCGATCTTTGGTTTTGAATATATGGGCGAAGTCTTCATGTTTTCTGTTGTCGTTGTTTTTGTTCTTGCTCCTGCTGAACTAGCTGCTCGTGTAGTAGCTGCTGTTACACCTTTATGTAGGATCGGGCAATACATAAACAACTAGATTATTGGCTAGTTCTTCAAGTTGTTTAAGGGTAAATGCTGTCTGCGAAGTCATAATTCGTTGAATGTTGGTTGTAAGAGTCTTCAAGAACTGCATGCGGATGATATCTTCTCCAATCTTTAATTTGGTTCCATAACGAAGTATTTCTCGTAGATGAAGCGATAGCTTGCCACTGTAGTCTTGCTTGGACATAAACTCGTTGAATAACTCCGTCCTGCTTTTCGCGTAGATGGGAATGACGGCTTTCTTCAGCGGAGTATAAACTTGAACATTAAACTTTTCAGATCAGATACGACCCGAGTTCGAAGTCTGTGGGAAGCTGGGAAAGAGCGAGAAAGTACTTCGTCTTCTCCGATGTAATTTTTCCAAAATGAAACTAGGCCTCTAAGACTCTGAACGAGGTTGGAATTGAAGTCTCAGAAAACACTTCTGTTTCTACTTTTAAGTCTCCCGAATTTTCAACCTTTTGGCTCAGGCTCTCTTTCCATTCTACAAATAAATTAATTTGTTCATTTTAGTAATTTCCTAACTCTACTGTTAATCTTAAATACTTCAACTATCTAAATTTTAAAATAGAGCCCATTTTACCTTCTTTTCTTCAAAATCATAATTTTAGGCGATTTCAGTATCTATCACCGCCAGTGTCTTTCTTCCAGTTCTCAAAAAACAAACGCTCAACTTGAAACCATTTTTCTATTCAGTTGGGGCTTTAGAAGATGGGGCTAACTACCCGTATCCCTGATTGCCTTGGAGACAAACCCAGCATTCTTGATCTTTTCTCATATTCTAAATCCTTTTTCTTATTCTGTGAAACTCTTTTCAGCCCCTGGATTCCTCTGACCATCTTTATATCTCTGCATTTTTCTTATGTTTCTTCAAGAATTCTGCAAGAAAGACGCCCTCCAACCGCGAGGAAACATGTTTGCTTCTTCGGTAACGCAAACTGGACAGATTGTGGTGGTCTTTCTTTAGAATGGTTATTGTCTAATCAGGAGAGGTTCTCGGAATGCGCAGAACGATGACCAAGGTAATTATCTCATGCATGAAGACGTACATTTCTTACTCTTTTCCTTCAGCTAAAACTAGCAGATCTTGGTTTATCATTGTTTGTTCTCGTGTGACTCACCCCATGAGTTCTGTCCTTTAGAAATTTTTCATCTTTTTCAAGCAATATCTTCCATATCTTGCTAAATAAGTTCTCTGTGACACTAAAAACTGTTTTCTACTTAGAAAATGAAATAGTCTATCTAGTATTTTGCAAGAGAATGTCAACTATAACTTTGCTTCTTTCTATTTCGCTCTTCTAGTACTACTTTTCGTTGGCACAAATGTAAATCTTCGTTTTCCTCTTCTCTTTTTCAAACAAAGAAGATTCCAAAGTTAATTCCTATTCCCCACCCCTCCAATTAATCTATACTTGACATTGCAATTTCTTCCAAAAGAGTGATTTCTGCTCTCATTGAACTTGGCATTAAAAAGTTTCACAATGCTTGTTGTTCTATCCCTGTGATTCTCAAAAAGTGTGCTTCCAAGATTGCACTATGATATTGTAAATTATTTTGTCTATATTTATGTAATTTGACTTTTCCTCCCTTTTGGAAATGTGCGTTCATCCAGCTTGTGTCGAAAAAATAGACCCTCTCAACCATCTAGCTATTGACTTATCGCTTTATCCTCTTTCTTCATTAAGTTTTCGTTTCTAGTCTTAACAGGAAAATTTGAAATCATTTCATTACTTCTAATATTATATTAGATCGCTGGTATGTCTTTCGCAAGAAGAGGTCTACTTTTTATTTTTTTTATACTCTTTGACTCATTTTAACTGTTCTTCGTCATTTAGGTGGATATGTTGCTGTGGCACTATGCATATTAAAAACTTTGCCAGGGACTGGTACAAAACTTTCATTCCTAAAAGAGTCTCCTTTGGTATTTGTGTCCTTCTCTGATATCTTTTTCGATCGTTTATTAGCAATTTTTCACTTTTTCCAAAAAAAAAAATTTTTTGAAGAAGTGAAATAATAATGTATTTTTTTATACTCATCCGATCTACATTAAGCTTTCAGGGTTTCTGTATTTAGGTGAGAAAAATCTTTCTTACTTAAATAATATTTCTGTTTACTCAAAAAGTATTTTTTTTAAATTTCCAAATTTTTTTCTTTAAAATTGTCTCAAGAACAAATCCAAAATTACTGCACATACAAAGAATATATTTACATACAAATTGTGTATCTTCTTGGATTACATATGCTCAGAAAATTTCATACTGATCACATGAGCAGAAAAAAAATTATCGATATTTTCATTTTAAAAACGATAAAAATTGGGTTTTGAATTTCGACATTGAAGAGCAAAATTTCAGAGAATCAAAAAATTATTTCATGCATTCTCCCGTAAATAAACCCATCTATAAATATTTCAAGTTTTAAGTCATTTTGATAAAAAATGTAGAAATTGAAACGAAAAATGTTAAAATAATAGTTTATGAAAAAATGAAAATTCGAAAAAAATGACTACATACAGGAAGAAACACCTGAAAATGACGTTTTTGATGACAGAACAAAATAGAGTTTGCTTTCTTCTCCATCAAAATTATTTTGGAATTAAGAACTTTATGTCCATTTTTAGGTGGGGGCTAAAATGTGGTGCTGCTGCCTGCAATACTGGAACCCAATCCTATGGGCAGGGTTCAATATTTGCGCGGAAGCACCCTAATTTAGCCAAACCTAAATATGGACTTAAATTCTTAATTTTTAGACAATTTTGATGAAAAAAAGCAAACTGTAGCTTTTCTGACATAAAACGTCGTTTTCAGGTGCTTTTTTTCTGTCTGTAGTAATGTTTCAGAATTTTCCTTTTTTAAATCTTGTTTTTACAAATTTCTATTCAACTCCTACATTTTTTTTCTCGAAATTACTTTAAACCTGAAATATACATAGATGGTCTATTACATAGAAAATGCATGAAGTAGTTTTTAGATTTTCTTAAAATTTGTGCTCAGCAATGTCTAAATTCAAAACCTACATTTTTTTAAAACGAAAAATTGTGATAATTATTTTTCTGCTCATGCGATCAAGATGAAATTTTCAGATTTTATGAAGTCCAGGCAAGTATACACTTTTTATTTAGATAATTTCTTGGTATATGCAGTAGTTTTTGAGTTCTTCTTTAAAATAATTTTCCAAAAAAATATTTTGAAAATTAAAAAAAAAAAATTCGAGAGTAGTGATGCAGCCATCTGAGAGCTTATCTCGATTTCTCAAAAAGTATAAGATGTATCGCTTTCAAACTTGGAATATAATCTATGTATGGGTTAAGCTCGAAACAGGCAAAATTCCAGGTCTCTAGGATGTATATAGGGGGTACTTCCCCTCGAGAGCGTAGCCCAAAATATCGCTTACGCCCTTGTTGCGGGTTCCGAGCGGGTGGGATTAGGGCTTAAGACGAGTTAGCGCTGGTTTGATGAGTAATCGAGTCGTAGACAAATTACGTCCCCTGCGTCCCCCCGTAAGGGGGACGCTGGCCCTAAATTACATAGATTCGTAGAAGACTGAAAATTTGGAGAGCGGATTTCGGGAATCGATTCTGAGTCGAAAACGATTCTGTAAGAAATCGTTTTTTACGCACTACGCCTCCGGTTCCAGCTCAGCCCCGCACCGCACTGCACTGTCCCGCACCGCTCCGACTCCGTCCCATGCCAACACCGATAGTCCCAATATATATTAATTATATATATATATAGATTGATATATATACTATTAATTTATATATATAATTTTATATATATATAATATATATATATATATATATATATTATATATTAATTATTGTATATATTATATTATACTATATATACTAGGTTGATAACGAGATGAGCCTATCGGTCTTGAGGGAATCGGATTTAGGCTTCCAGCATCGCTCAGCCTATGGCTTCGATATATATTTACATGGGCTAGAGATATCGTATCGTGATAAAATTTTGAGTGGTGTTATAGATAGTGAGTAACCTCATTTAACAGGTTACCTAACCCTGATCCCAATGGTGGGATTTGCTTAGCCCCTCAAAATTAAATATCTGACATAGAAAGCTGAATCGGTATACAATCTTTATATAAGGTACTATATCGTATATGGATTAAATAGCGGTAACATTCCAAGGGGGGTCATCGGCCACCAACCTGAAATATGACCATGACGACGAAACTTGATATAAGCTATTAGAGTTAATCCTCGATGCAGAAAACAAGATAAAAAATAAAAAAAAAAAAATAAATAAAAAATTTAAAAAAATTAAAAAAATTTAAAAAAATTAATAATTTAAATTTTTTTAAAAATTTTAAAAAATTTAAAAATTAAATTTTTTAAAAAATTAAAAAAAAATTAAAAAACTAAAATCAAATTTTATTCTTTTTTTAAGTTTATAACAAAAATAACGTTGTATTAAATTCAAATAGCCGTCAGAGCTCCTTGAGCATCCTTTTCTATTTCTTTAAGTAAATGACTACCCACCCCCCCCCCCCCCCCCCGCCTCCCCCCCGCAACTCCCCACCCAACCTTCAGCCTCTCCAGCCTCCCCAACCTCCCCAGCCTCACGATCCTCCCTATCTATTGATTCATTTTGTTTAACATTAACACAAAATTTTTACATTTTATTTTTGTTTTTATGCTTACTGGTTCTAGACTATTCGCTTTTTCATATATTATAACTTAAAAATTTGTGTTTTTACACCCTTTACCGGTAAATCAGTAATCAACCCACCTTTCCCTCCTTACACCGAATCCCTGATATTTACATTAAAGTAATTTAACAAATTTTAACCATGTCTGATTATTTTACTACCCAATATATGTGAAGTAACAAAGTTTTAACTGGATCATAAAGCAAACATAATCTTTCAATTTCTATATAATTACTCCCAACTAACATTAACATGTAACGCTAATTAACAAGTTCTACTTACAACAGTTCAAGTTTCTATCTTTAATGCTTAAAAGCTGAGTTTCATTCTTTTTTATAAATGCAGTGCTCTGCTTAAAAGATAACAAAAATTGTTCCCATAGTAAATATCTGATTGAAATTTGATATTAACATCTTTTTCAATCAATAAGAAAACTGATCACCTGAACATACGACTATAATGACACTCACACAACTAAACTCTATAAAGGGACGTGGCCACCGGTGCACCTAATGTAATTTTTTTCGTTGATAATTATATCATAATTATACTCCATTGAAGAGAATATTTCTCTGCAGTTAATCTTCAATACACATTGCAAAAAAGTGTTTAGCTTTTGTGTAATTTTGAAATGGTCTGATTTATTTTTGAAGAATCTTTTCTATCAGATATTTCCTCTAAATTTTTACATTTTGAAGCGGATTTAATTAAAATACTTCTATACACAGTTTTATAAATAACTCACGTAGCAGCTTAAATAGAGTACAAGTTCCAGTTTTATTAATTTATTGTTAAATCTCAAAAGTTTTGATCATTATAACATAAGTTCATCCCCGTAACAATTAAGTTTTATTATTTGCCATGCAATCATAATAAATGTTGGATTCAATATTAACGAATTTGAAAAAAAAAAGAAAAGTATAAAACATTGTTGAGATTTTTTGTTTATAGTCAGCATACTCTTCATTGTTAAAAAAAAACAAATGCCCAAGATAAGTGATCAGATGTGAATTAAACAAAAAGGAAGAAAACATGGGATATACAACCAATTTATATAATAAAAAGGTTATATCACGATTTTTAACTTATAAATATTTAATTCTAATAAAATAACTAGTAATAACCTTTTATTCCAACGCTTGATATTCATTTATGCTCATCTTTTCTTTTTTGGCACTAAAAAAAAGAAAAAAATCGCAATAACGTTTTTATTTTATGTCCAATTAATACGACAACCTTTAGAAGATTGGGTATAATTTGGAAAGGATAAAATATTGTGGTTAATAATTTTGGATATACCAAAACTTTGCCGGTGTTCATGGGGGGAGAAACCGTTAGTAATTTAAAAACGTTACCCGTCGTAACAGCCACCATAGGTACAGGAAAATTATCTAAAATAAATATGTGTTTTATATCGTCGTTTATAGAGCATTAAAGGTTCTACTTCAGACAGAATAATAAAGTGTTCGCATGACACCAATTATTAAAAAAATTTGAACTCAAAAACCTTAAAAGAAAACTTAATTATTATTATACGATCAGTTTGAATTTTCAGAGCATATTATTGGGGAAGGTAGACATTTTTTGTTTTAATAAAATTTGTTTGCCAGCAGATTTTGTCGTGCTATGGGAAAATTCAAGTTTTCAAAAGCTTTTCTCACGACTGCGGCAAACATTGTTGGAATACCAAAAATTATCTAAATAAATATCTTTATATCTCTTGAAGTACATAAGTTGTGAAAGTTTTTCATTTCATGAATAATTGGTTTTTAAAAAGTTTTTACCCCCATAGTTTGATTTGTTTTTCATACAAAAAAAATTCCTATTATTTTTTTTTTTTGCTCAATCAATACGAAACTTTCAGTTCATATACTATTATCATTGTAACATTTTGTTTAGTAAATGTTTTTTCGTAACTCAA
This sequence comes from Trachelipus rathkii, assembly GCA_015478945.1. NCBI lineage: Eukaryota > Metazoa > Arthropoda > Malacostraca > Isopoda > Trachelipodidae > Trachelipus > Trachelipus rathkii. The sequence goes on along the minus strand of JABUQX010017389.1, from coordinate 18,643 downwards.
GGGGTTTGCGTGCATATGCGGAACTTTTGAAAAATTTTTTAACAATCTTTCCCATGCCAAGAAGAAATCCGTTCTCCAATACAAAAGTTTTTTAAACAAAAAAATGTTATCTTCCATATCCTTGCTCGTAAGTTCTGTAATCGCTGAATAATAGAGAAATTTAATCGGATATTTCATTTTATGGACTTGCCCAAATTTAACACCCCCTGTTCCCTATACATTGTGAATAAAATATTTTTTGTCCATTGAAAATAAAAACCATTCAAAAGAGCATCAATTTACACTACGAAAGTGTTAAAACTAAAAGATTGGAATTTTTGAATGTAAATCTTAAAAAACCACTGTTATTTTTACAGTAACATAGTAACAATAAAAAAATTTTAATCATAACCTAGCGCCTATTTAATCATACTGACAACTCAATATTCCTAACTAACAAAGTTTTCACAATTCAATAAGCTAACATAGAAACAAACTTAACGAATATATGTACACCCCAAACCAACACGCCTCCAAATACGATACAGTATAATATTAACAAAAGTTTTCATACTTAACAACAGTAAATTAACTACTGTTGCATACAAAAACGTAACCCATTCACGATTTTTTTGTCCAAAAATATTCTAACATATCAGTTATTTTTACATTACATAGTAACTAGTAACCTAATTAAATATTCATACTGTCAACAAATATAATGTTGTGTATAAAGTTTTACCAATCATAAGCTAAACATTATCATAACCTGACTAAGAATATGAACGGCACAATGACAAACATACCTAACATACATTACGCTCGAGTAAACTGCTAACATTAACACACTACCATACATTAACACCAGTAAAGTAACTAACAATGCATACAGAGCGAACAGGTACGACGACTGATTGTGGGTTCCTGTCGTTTCAACGTCGTTATCAAAAAATGTATTTGCAAATTGTTCAAACCCTTCCGCGAAGAGAATTAAGCGACAGAGGATGAGCCACGTTTGAATTCGTTTCGAAACTTAGCTTAATTAATTGATTCTTGTTTGTCAGAGTGTCAACATAGACCATTTATTAAAAACATTTTATGTTTGTTTGCTAAGTGTCTTTATGTTTATTATAACATTTGCATGGTAATTTTGTTTTAAGAAAACCTAACAAAATTATCATAACCTAACCTATTTATCATACTAGTCAATGAATAAATGCTAATCTACAGTATACAAGTCTTATACAATGATCAACGGAACAAAACTTTTTTCCTTAATAAAGCTAACATAGCAATCATCTGAACTGGTCATATAATATACAACGACAAACCTAACAAACCTTACGCAAGATATAAAACTGTTAAAATTAACAAAGTTCGCCACTTACCAACAGTGAAGTAACTTAAGATATATACAAAAAACGTAACTATTAATGATTTGTCAGCATATCTCTAAACACAGCAATGTTAATTTTAGATTAACATGGTTAAATTTAACAAAAATTAATCAACCTGTCTAATTATACTTTACTGCATCAAAAGCAATATGCTAACGTACAACGTTTTTACATTAAAAAGCTTACATACATCTGAACCAAAGAATATAATCCATAACGGACAAACCTAACACAACCTTACATGAATAAACTGTTAACGATTAACAAAGTTGGCAAAGTAAAAACAGTTAAAGTACTAACCATTACATACAACGTAACCTATTCCACTTCTCAAGCCATATCTGTTAACATACATATGCTAATTTTACCACTAATGTATATTTAACAAAAAATTCTTCCATTGTAAGATTATCATAACGATCAGTTGAATATACGCTAAGATAATAAATGTGTACACATCAATAAAGCTCAAGATAGTATAGGCCCAAAACTAAGAAAATAATGGTACAACGACAACCCGTAACCAAACTTTTTTTTTTTTTTTCTATTTTATAAAGTTGTTAACCTCGACGGGCATAGCCCTATTCGTGAATTACGCATTACGCATTACGCATGAATATACTGTTAACATTTAACAAATATTAGGCCACTTACCACAGTGAAGTAACTAACATATCATACAAAAAATGTAAACCTTCATTTATTAAATTCATATTACATGCAATGATATTTCTGCATTAGCATGGTAATATTTAACAAACATATATATATAACCTTGTCTAGTTATCAAACAGACCAACATATATGCTAACGTAACCGTAACAAAGTTTTCACAGATAATAACAGCTTACATGCTCATCTGACTTTAACCATAGTTATCCTCAGAAAGAAACTAATTTTTTTTAATTGAAGATTCGAGAAAAGTTTCTTCTGAGCATCGCTAATCTAAGAGAAAAATTCGTTTAATGCATTATGAGCATGCTGTTCACATCAAATGAAACTTTACAAATAAAAAACTCAAAACGGTTAGACTCATCTCGATTTTCATAAAACCAAAAGTGTCTGATTTTGAAAAACGATGTTGAAAGAGTTGGACAGCTTAGAAACCTTAAGAGAAAGTGTCACAACAACAAACCTAACACAACTTAGCATGAATAAATTAACATTAACAAAGTTCACACCTTAACATTCAGTAGATAGTGTAATTTGGATGCAAACGTATCTTTCATACGTTTTTCAAGCAGTATCTCGTAACCTAATAACGTAACATTTGCTACGATTACACAAAATATTCTATAAAAAAAAAAATATATTACTCCCTTGTCTATATAACAGGCCAATGAATATATCGCAAACTTTAGCAATGTTTTTTACATTACTAGTATATTAAACAAATTCTATCATAACCTCCTTACTATTCATATCCCCAACAAAATAATGCAAACTAACACAGTTTATCCAAACATAACAGAAATGGAATAGGAATTGTTTCCAAAACTTAAAAAATAAGCACTTTGAATTAAAATTCATAGTTAAGTGTATAGTTTTACCGAATTTTTTAAAGCAGCTTAAAAGCTAAGTAAATTCAGTTTATTCAACAATTCGTCCCGCCCCACCCTCCACCACCCTACCTCCAGTTTATGACCTTTTAATCTATTATCTATTGGATTCAGGTTAAAACGAGTATCATTTCGGCATAAACCATAGTACAAAAAATAAGTTCTTTACTATACTAACCAACGAATATTGGCTAACGTAACATTGTTTCACATTTAAGCTAACATAGCATGCCAGAACTAAGAATATAACTTACAATAACAACATCATACACACCTTCACACACGAATAACAACTTACTGACATTACATTCCGTACTTAACGAACAGTAAAGGCACCTAGCTCAGCATACAAAACGTAACCTATTCCAGTTCTTTTGAATTTCTCTACATAATGTTAATTTTACTTAACCACTATTGAATTGTACATTGATTCGCAGATCATTCGGTTGAACATGCCCATAAATGGTTCTTTATTACTAACCAGCGAATATTTGTTAACGTAGCAAAGTTTCCTCAGTTCTTAGTGAAAGGGGGTGCTGCTGCTTTTTATTATATATATATATATTTTTTATATATATATAATATATATATATAGTATATATTAATATATATATTATTATATATATATTATATTATATTTATTATAGGGCAGTCTCTAGAAGAGCCACATCTATTCAAAAAACTAAATAGCTCAGGGGAAAAGGAATTACATTGTTGAATCCTGGTAGAAATTTTAGTGCGGAAAATGATTAAAAAAAAAAAAAAAAAAAAATTAAATAAAATTTCTCAAACTACAATAGCTACATGGAAAATAATACATTTTTGGAATATTTGTAACAATTTTAGTTAGGAAAATGTAAAAAATAAACAAAAAATTGGTTATTTTTTTGGGGGGATCTCGAGCCGGCGGATAATAGTATATATATTATATATAATTATATAATATATATATATTTTATATATTATATATATATTATTTATATATATATTATATATATTATTATTGGTAGACTGGGACACTGAGCGGGCTGTGAAGCACGACGGGGGAACAAGGGGGGGACGTTTCTTACCCCGTAGGGAGGGGCGGAGGAACCCGAGACACCAAAATACCAAATAGCGGGGGTTCCGGGACCCTCCCTTGCAGAGGGAATTAGTCCTACCTCTAGTTCCCGCGAAGCGCCGAGAGACACCGAACTGCATCGGTGCGGTATACCTTGGGGTATTCCTTAGTTTAAAAAAAAAACAAATTTATAGAAAGTCTATTTATTTTTTAACGAGTAACAGTTATAAAAGGCTGTTTGTAGGCTTCTATATTACTAATTATTAACAATAATTTTTTTTTGATTATTTTTTTACATTTCCTAACATTTAAATTTACCAGGATTCCAAAAATGTATTCACTTTCCCTGTAGCTATTAGGTTTCTTGAGATATTGTTTTTTTCCCCACCTAAACTAGGACGCCCTCCCAAGCCAATGGGTATTTATTCACACCCGTAGGTTATCGTTTAGATGGGATTCTTTCTTCATATGGATGAACATATATATTATATATATAATTAATAATATTATTAATATATTTATATATGTATATATATATATATATATATATATATATTATATAATATATTATATATATATATATATAATATTATATATATATATAATATATATAATGATATATATATATATTTAATATTATATTATATATATATCTATAAAATATATATATATATTATATTATATATATTAATTTATTATATAATTATATATATATATTATATATATATTATATTATAATATATATATTTATTATATATATATAATATATATATATACTATTATATATTAATATTATTATTATATATTATAATATTATATATATATATTATATTAATATATATTTATATATATATCTTATATTAATGCGAATGATATTAAAAGATACCACCCAGTAAATTAACAAAAAAGAACGGAATTAAAGAGGATAATGAAGGTTAAAAAGAAAAAATATTCGAAAAAAAATTCATCTTTTGTTAGCTATTAAATAATATTATGTGTACGGGGCCAGGCCTTTGAAGTACTCTGAACAATTCACTGGATACTTAAGAAGCAATATGATATTGGCGGGATATTAAGCTAATAGTGTACGAGGAACGGGAGTTGTCTTGATAAATAACTATACGTTTGAAGGCTGTGCATAAATTTAATTTTAAACCAGGGACTTTTGGATGTACCTATGATGTTGTTAGAGCATTAATGATGTCTCGTTGAATTGTTGTTTAAAAAATATCCAGCAACTAAGACTAGGAGTCCAATGCAGTTCGTAAATCCCCTAGCTGTATCTTACGAATGAGTTAAAATAATTCTTTAGTGACTCATTTCATTATAATAAATAAGTAGTAGGCCAGAGCCTATATATTATGTGTGTAAGATACTCAGCATTTATGGTAGAGTAAATAAACCGGGTTGCCTTTAAATATAACTACTGTTTGAAGCTGTTCTTTTATTTTGGTAGGACGTCATTGGATGTTACCTAAGTGGTTAAGATTAGCATCCTCGGTTCGTTTGTTTAACTTACTTATAGCAACGCGTGAGATTTTCCAACGTTCGAATCACGCTGACGAAGAGTATTAATTTATTTTCTGACCTCAATTAATCATTTTAAAGATGGGAGGCTCAGGTCCTTTGAGTACTCAGCTCAATTATGGGCATATTGAGAAATAATTCCGAAGGTGCTTTAAATTAAACTATGTTTTGATAGCGTTCATTTATTGGGGACTATATTATTATAAACGTTATATGAGTAAATGGTCCATTAGGGATAGTAGCACCGGTTGTTGTAAACTCAGGCTCATACCGTGGAGTCCAACGTTCGAATCCCGCATGAACGATAGAGTAAAATTACTTTTCTAGTTTTTCTACTTTAATCGTATTATTAAATGTGAATAGTTAAGTCTAAACAAAGAAGATTTTCTACTCTTAATTGCATCAGTCGAGTGAATTCGAACGTTGGACTCTCAGTCGTTGCTGATCAGTAACAACAATACCGGTAATTGCTAACTAATATCTACTTAGGCCATCCAGTCCCTACAAAAAAGAACTTCTTGCAATACGTAGTTTTTAAAAGCACCCGGTTTTTCTCATACCGCATAATTGTGTTAATGTAACTCATAAGCTCTGGCCCCATTAATTAAATGAATGTAAGTCACTAGAAAGATTTTCTCTTCGTCAGCGGGATTCGAACGTTGGACTCCGCGTTGCCTGATATGATTAACAATCAACCGTATAATGCCTCTAACCCCTAGTGTCTATCTAAGTCTCACACTCCATACATTTAAATAATATATATAATACATAATAAATAATAATATAATAATATATAATAATATAATATTATCATAATTATAATTATAAATAAATAATAATAATAATATAATAATAATAAATAAATAATAATATATATATAATATTAATTATAATTATACGATTAAATAATAATTAATAATATAAATAACTAATAATAATAAAAATAATAATAATTAATAATCATAATAATTAATATAAATCAATATGAGGTTTCTAAATAATATTAATGGAATAATAATACATAATTAACTAATAAATATAACAACTAACATAGCAAATTTAACACTTGAGATAAATAGTAAGTATTGTAAGTTAACTTAAATGTATATTCATATAAATAATATAGAGAGTGAATTAAAACATATAGCTCAAGATCACATAATAACATAGACTAAGTATTACCATAATTAGCAATAAATGCGCGTGTCTTTGACATAAAACAGTAAAGTTTTTCCTAATAAATAATAACATAATAATTTAATATAATAATATTATAATAATATAATACAATAATAATGGAAATAAATAAATGAGTTAATATAATAATATAATAAGATCTAATACGGAACACAAACAAAACAATATTTCCAATAAATAAACTACATAAAATATATCAACATAAATAAACAGAATAAATCAATCATAATAATAATAATAATAATAATAATAATAATAATAATAATAATAATAATATCGTGGTTATTTTTTTAACTAATATCAGATACCGTAATATAAAGAAAGGTTTTTTTATAGCTGCAGTTAAAGATCATTTACTTAAATTTTATTATATTGTTATTCCTATCACCACCACATATTATTGTAGCACTTTTTGAATAGTAATTTTTATTTATTACTATAAGTCTTAATTTATTCTAATTCTATATAAGTGTTATTAATTCATGGTCACATTATTATTATTAATATGATGTATAAATAAAAATTATTTTATTATTAATTATTACATAGTGTTAACAATATACTCTTCAATCACAGCAAAACATTGGTATTAACTGTTAATTTAATTATAATATATCAATTATTTCAAATATATTATAATTACTTAATTATTATCAAAGTAATATATAATTTATATTTATTTATATATTATGATTATTTATTTCTAATGTGATTTTTAATAATTATTTTATGGTGGTATTTACTTAGATATATCATTATCTCATTATCTACATTCCTATTCCTACTTAATCCATCTTATCCTACCTTTTACTAATTAAAATTTATTCATCCTACATATAATTGCGGATTATCTATTTTTAGCATATGGTCGGATCCCCATTAAATTATAGAAGTTCATTTATTATTAATTATACCATTATTAAAATGAATTAATAATATTTAATTCATTCATTATTATTATCTAAACTTGATATTGTTCTATTTATTATAAAAATGGATTCAAATTACATATGTAACTCCTTGTAGATCAAAGAATCAAATAAGTCGTGAGAATAAGCAGTGACCCAAAACTACGTCTTAAAAAGTAATCCTAATATGCATAGCCTCAGGAGGGCAGCCAATGGCAATACCACTGCCATTGACTCCATATCACTTCACCATAAAACCTGTAAAGAAAATAACCAAGCTCAGCCGCAGCAAGAACACCTAACCACGCTCTGATATACTTCATTACACGTATAAATAATATACTTAAAATCAATATCGATTTCTTCCAACTTTCAAATTATTAAAGCGGAACCAAAATTGTTGACCAAATTTTACAACGAATTCGGTATAGTGTATTACTATAAGTCTGTGTGCTCTTATATACCAACTAGTAATATATTTATTGTGGAAATGGTGTTACTGCAATCTAAAATTGCAATATGTCGTCAAAATTTTTCTATATTTTACTCCGGTTTATAATAATTTACAACTTGATCTCTATTGCCTCTAACTTGCTTCATGTTTCGTTTGGATAGTAATTTTATTCCACCGCGAATGATAAGGAAGTTAATCCATGTCCTTCAAACTAGTAATTACGTAAGTCTACGATAAATGAGACACAAGAATTTTATTTTAAATAAGATATTTATATCTGTCTTGGAAAACTATAGGTTTTCTTTCGAATAAGATCTTTCGCAATAAAGAAAAATAATGAAGAAGGAATATTACCTTCATATTTTTGAACACTTTTAGTACATTAAATAATAAAGATTGATTGTCAGAGGTTGTATAATAATCAATATTCCGATTAGATTTTGCAAAACTCGTATCCCTCTGAAAGAGACAGGAACCTGGGATTTTAATGCTCCTCGCACCGCAAATGAACTTATTTTATCAACTTAGCCTTCATTAAAATAATAATCACCCTTCAATCAGTGCTTCGAAAGCAAATATCCTCCGATCTATAAGTCTTTATTAGGTCCTATATAATTTCTGAAATAGTCGATGAGGTGTACAATCATATGTGGCAGTGCAGAGTTTAACATAACCCGAACATACAATAGTTTTGTATTTCTTTCTGATGAAAATAAATAACCTTAAAGATTGTAAATAGTATACGCGGACCAATAAGTCCAGCCGACCAGTTCTTTCTTCATGAATGGAGTCGGAGACCTGTTGTCTGATAGAAAATATTGGTATGGAAACTATAAACCTTTAGAAAGTGAGTTTTATCTCTTGCATTAAAAAATGTATTAAATAGCGTTATTTCTCTGATAAACTAGATACATGTGAATTGAAATGATAAAGCGTTATATTAACTTTAAAATATACTTTGAAATTTTGGGCTTCCTAATAATGGTCGGTGCTCCACTGCAGCACTTACCGAAATTGGTTGTGTTCGATTAAAATAAAGATAAAAGCGGTAAATTAATAAATAATACAAAGAAAAACAAAAGGTATAAGATTGGTACAATAACTTTAACAGCTCGCTAACATGGACTCTCTGAAAGTCATTTTCAAAGACACATTATTTCCTTCTCATTGGAGAAGTCGATCGACGATGCTGGAGACACATGATAGGAATGAATGTGTAAAAAAGCAGGATGAAGAGTAAGGATTATACTCAGTCAAATAATATCATATCTGGGATGCCTATTAAATAACAAGTGTAACACATCCCAAATCAAAAATATTATAACTATTCCCGTCACTATACATTTAAACAATAAATAACGTTCATAAGAATTATAAAAAAAAGCTTCGAGTTTCTATCCAAACAATCGTGTATGAATATGTATTTCTGCTTACCCATAATAGTATTTTTTGTCATCTTTTTATGTTCAGTGGTCACTCACACGCGCACATGCTCACTGTCAATCCAGACTATATGAATACTTGATATCAACCTATTTACCACTACACATTACTAATTCAAAGCCACATATTAATCCCATCAATTACTATACCTGCAGGATAGATTCATGACATATACCGTATAGATTATCCAACTTTAAAAGAATCGTCTCATCACAGTTGTCTATGAATTATAAACTTCTCGCATAAGGACAAAGTCAAATCTTCAATTCCTCTTACGATACATTTAACATCCTTCCTACATCACAGAATCGCTGCACAGATTACAAAAAGACCATTTACCCTACCATGAGGATTATCAGCCCGAACTCAGTTTCTAACAATGCAGTAAAGTATGAAAGGGCAGTGACGTACCCGAGGCCGATTACTCATTGAGAGTATGCAACGCTCCTCTGAAAAATTGAACGTGAAATGATACGTTCGTTGCGCAGATTGCTTTTAGACATAAACCATAAGGTGAATGTTCTTCTCCCTTTTTTTCTGTTTACAGTTAAAAATAACCGGGGGTAATTTTTAATCAGGTTATGAGGGAGAGCCTCAGCCGCCTGACGATCTAATAAAGTCTGTGAACATACGTTCTCTTCTGGGATTATAGCTTTAGAGATATCTGAGGTCAATGTTTGGAGCTCTCTATAATGTATTGTCTGGTGAAACGATTCTCTATAAACAGACATCATCGTTAGCGATAACGACTGACGTCTCTCTCTTGGTGTCTATTCACATTCTATATATGTGAGTAAGCCCAAGGATAAAATGCTATACTATATAGTGGCGTGATGAGATACAGAGATTACGTTAAATACATCCGGCATTAAATAACTCGCTCAGTGTGGTAATTGCTGTTAAGATACACATAAGTACCTACTCCTCAGGAAAAATGAACTCACTCTAATGCAAAACCAGTCTAAATATCTTGAGTCATTTTAATTAATTCAAGAGTACACAGGTCATTTTTTAAAGAAGAACGACGTGTATAGTAGTATGAGATATTGGGGACTGCTAGTATAAGTAGTAATATTTATTATATATAATTGCTATATTATATATAGTATTTAGTAGTGTCGTATTATAGAATTATATACTGATACTAAATACTGATTAGCGTTTAATAATCCGTCCCTATAAAATCTTTAATTTATATTCCCTTTATATATTATTTATGTATTGATAATAAAATTTATAGCACAATAATTAACTTTACCCATGAAATGTATTATAACATATATTTATACATGTTCAATAGTAACTTAGATTTAATAAATAAATATTTATTTTTTTATATATTATTTATAATTGTGACTATAATAAAATAGTAGGTGTGGTATCATTATATTTATCATTATATGTTGATACAGTGTATAGTCATATATTTGTCCAGTTTTTATGAGTAGTGACATTATTTGGTTAGTATTTCTGTAATAAGTGTATTAAAAATAAGTGATTAATTATTTTATAAAATGCCACATGACTAAACTGATTGAAAAGTAATCCTTCCTACATCTAAATATAAAATACTTTAAAAAATAACTATTTCTATTAAGTTATAGATTTAATATATAAGTGTTCAATTATTTTTGAGTTTATAAAATTCTTATAACATATTATTTGAATAACTTTTATAATTAATATAAGGATTAACATTTTTGTGATAGTACGTTTATTTGTATATATGGGCCTCCTCTTTGTTAAAATAAATAAGTTTATATAAATAACCTAAGTAATATTTATTTAATAGATTAAGTTGCTACCCCTTACTATAATATTTAGTGTTATGAGTAGTTAATACTATTATTAATAAATTTAGATTTTATATATGTATATTAATATATTAATGAAATTGAAAGTAGTAGAAGTAAATTAGTGAGAAAAGATTAGAGACATAATTCTAACTTACTCTTCCCATGTAATCGGGGTAGGGTAACAAAAAATACGCTTATAATTCCTCTAACATGCTCCTCGCTCCTCGCTTATATTAGGCTTCACTAATTTAAATTGTGCTAGAGAAATAGTACAGAATACGGTGTCTATTGTTCTGGGTGAACTACAATGACTCCTCTTAATTATTATTGTAAAAATTCTCAGATCAAACTCTGCCTGAAATTATGTGCGAGCATGAGGGGGCTATTTTGACCCTTTGTCCACTTAATATAGTGTTGAAATTACATTGAAAAATAATATTATATTATTATTTTTGAGCATAGGTAATGCTGAAATGAATTAGTATCTATTGTTCACTTCTATTTACGGATGAACCATAGGGTAGTGTTAGAAAATGTCATTTATTATTATAGCATCGATTATATACAATATATTTATAAATAATATTAGAACTTTAATTTCCTACTTAATTATTTTATATATTTATGCATATTTTTAATTTTCAACAAAACAAAAATTTTTATTTCATTTCTTAAATGAAATAATTGTTATTTTTTTATTTATTTATATATCCCAGAAAGGAGATATTTATTAAAATTTGAGTTTTTATATCATCATCTTCTTGCTTTCATCTGAAGGTAATAACTAATTCTTTCTCAAATCTTTCCTCTTCTCCTCTCCTCTTCTCATTTTCCTTTTCCATTTCCCTTCCTCATCTCTCTTCTCTCTCTCCCTCTCCTCAGCTTCTCTCCTTTCTTCTCTTCCTCATCTACCTCATCTCTCTCTCTCTTACTTATCATCGAAGATTGGGAAATATTCTTTCTTACTCTCTCTCTCTCTCTCTCTCTCTCTCTTCTCTCTCTCTCTCCTCTCTCTCTCTCTCTCTTCCTCTTCTTATATATATTGTTTTATTTATTTGATACATTTAATTACACTAACTAGTTATACTTAACAAAATTTAAAAAAACAGGAAAAATTATAATATATATATATATATATATATATATATATATTATATTAATATATATATTTTTAATATTATAATTATTTATTTTATTAATTTTATATATATTAATTATATTCAATATATTAAAAGTATATATTTATACTATATATATATTATATTCATAATATATATATATATTATATATATATATTATATAATATATTATATAATATATATATATATTATATATATAATCATTTATATATATATAATTATCACATTAGATTTATATATATTAATATTATATATATATATAATTATTATAATTAATTTAATATATATCATATCTAGAAAATAATTAAATTCGTTCAAATTTACTCAAAATTGAATAATCAATATTTGGAGGTGTATATGCTGTATTTATATCTTCTATTTATCTAAATTTTTAATATTTTCTGTTACAATCCTGTGATCAATATCTTATTTAATTATCTCTTCCCTAATTTCATATTAAATATATCTGAAATCTTTGTTTCTCTCTCATTTATAATATATGTGACTCTTTCATATATATATTCTACCTCAAATAAAAGTGAATGATACTTTAATACATAAGTAGATTTTTAAATAGCTATATAATTAAAAAAAACTTATATATTAATGGTAGCTGTAGTATTATAGTATAGTCATAGTATCAACTTTCAGGCTCATACCCGTAGATAATAGGCAAGGTGAAAATCATCGAAAAAAAGTGTCGTATAACATATACTTTTCATGAAGCTTCTTAAAGATGAAAGATCTCAAAATTTAAAATTGGACAGCGTTGTAAAATCATGGAGGGTCGAGTGTAGAAATGAATCACATTTGTGTATCAAAGCTGAAAGATTCATAACATAGATATTTTTTATAATGAGTTTAATATTTTAACTCCCAATAATATTATAATTATTTAGACAGGCTTTATTATAATTTTAGTAGTAGGTATAAAGTATTTTGTGTTGTTTTTATTTACATTAACTATGAAATTAATTTCGTTTTTAAGTTATTTGTTTATATATTTCAAAAAATAAAATTTTTCCTCATAATATATAAATGATTTATAAATAAACGATATATATATAGTATACACTTTAATACCTACTGACACCAAAAGAGTACAGTTAAGATACGGATAGATATATAATATAAATTTATTAAATACCCCATTTTCCGAGACAAATATTTCAGCACTCTTCCTAACATATAAAGTCATAATACAAGCTCAACTTCTCATTATGAGAGACAAATACACCCTAATCCCATTCTTCCCAAGGGAAATTGTCCCCCTCATGGGCAATACCATCAGGAAGTGGATTCTTCAGGATAGCATCAATCGGTAGTGACGAAGAAAGAGGAGGCAACCGCATCAAAGACGAGAAGAAAAAACGAGCATCTAAACGACGGAGGGCGACGACGATTAGATGATGATGGCATCGGTGTTCAAGATTTGGTGGCTCGATTGTTTCCCCCAATGATGATCGTTTCTTTGCCGTTCCTTTACCATCATTTGTCCTTTTGTCAAGTGCTCTGATTTTTGGCGCATACGCAAGGAGGGCAGAAGGTCAGGAAGAATTGAACGGAGATGGAGCAAGTTAAGAAATGTTTGAGAGTTGTTCTCACAAATAGATCTAATCCTTAATATATTTATATATATATATATACTATATATAGATATATATATATATATATATATATATATATATATATATATATATTATATATTTATATTATATATATATATATATATATAATACATTATATATATTTATATATAGATATATATATATAATAATTTATATATAGTATATATATAATATATATATTATATATATATATATAATATATATATATAGCCTAATAAATATATATTTATACACTAACATAACACACTAATATACTAACAACATATATATATATATATATATTTAATATATATATATTATATATATATATATTAATAGTAATATATAATATTTAATATATATAAATATTAAATATATATTATAAAATTTATATTAATAATAATTAATATATAATTAATACTATATTTATTTATATAATATTATTATATATATATATTATAATATAATATATATATTAAATACATATAATATTATAATATTATCACAAATTATATATAATTATATATTATATTATTATATTATTATTATATATTTTATATATTAATATATATATAATAATTATATATATATTAATATATTAATTAATATATATATATATATTATTATATTTGATATATACATATATTAATATATATATATTATATTATATAATATATATAATTATATATTTATATATATAGTTTTATATAATATATATATAACTAAATAATATTTATTATATAATATTTAAATATTTATATATTATAATATATAGCTAAACACTTAGATAATAATGATTATATATATATATATGTAATAAATGAAAATAATTATTATATTATATATTAATATGTAAATAGGGATCAATTAGATACCTTAATTATATAATTATCTCACAATATAATATATAGGGATAGGTATATCATTTAGAAGATGCCAAGGGGTCATAATTCCCCATATAATTACTGGTTAGTGAAAAACTATATTTAAAATAATAATATATTTCCTATATATATATTTAGTATATTACCTTATAATATATATATATATATATAGGGTATATATATATATATATATATATATATAGTATTTATTATATAGTATATGACTATATATATATGATATTATCTATATCTATATATATCCAACTACCTTCAACCATATAAACTGAAGTTAAAAGACTAAAACTAAATAAATATTCACCTCGCCCTTCAATACGTACAATTTCTTTCAGACTTCAAAAGATAGTTTTCACATTTCTTCAGGATGCTTTGCACTTCTCTTCGGTTAAAATGACTCACTAATCTTACCATTAAAAGTTGAAATGTATCGTTATGTATCACTCATTTCTCCTATCGAAGTAGGTAGAATCTTACCATATGAATTAGTCCGGAACCAAATCCCAAATAAATATTAATCTATATATGGGAAGATATCTTTGTTATTAACCACAAATTATCAGAGAATAATTATGCCATCAGTAATTATATTTAGACTGGGTTTATAAGTCTTGCTCAAAGCATGAATAATTAAATCATTTATATACATAAAAGGATGCCATTTTAGAAGTGATGGATATATTTCATCTTGCTGTAGCTACATACATATCACTCAGATATAAACCTACAAAATCTGTAAGGTCCTTTCAACCCTTTAATGTGTGAAAGGAAATTTATCATACGTGTAATAGCAATCTATGGTTTTCTAATAAATGTGCTATGGCGAGAATCTTCTGTTATTTTTAATTACTAAATATTATTTTAATTTTTTTGATTTATTAAATTTTCTAAAGATGCCGAATGCTACACACACTAATGTATGTGATTAATTTTTTGTTACGTATGTTATGGTAATAGATCATTTTTGCTCCCCAGAAAACCTTGAAATTACTCTATTTATATAAAGACCAGCATAATTGCCTATATCATTTTCGGTTGTTATACTATCAAAACATGAAAAAACCAGAATTAAAATCCTGCGTCCATCTACGCATTTCTTTAATTTTTCATGGAGCTGATCTCTAACTTTAATGGACTTTAAAATAAATTTAAACAGTACAGTCCATAAGCCTTTATAAGCCTTGAATTTGATATGAGATTTTGCTTAAATCATGAACTCTAAATCACGTAATATTGGAATCGCTATTTCCTTTTCTGCCATTAATTATGCATACTTCTTATTTCAACATGGAATGTAGAGAAAGAGAATGGGATCATTAACTTAAATCACTAAACTTATATATACTCATTCTGCTCAATAACGACTCTAGCTATAAGCCCACACGAATATGATCTTGCCTATTCCCTATATACTTATAACAAACCATTACGTCCAAGAGGTGACAGATGAACATATCATAAAATGTTCCAGACGGTGCAGTTGTAAAAGAACTTCGTTGAATATTTTTACAATCAAAACTCTTTAATCCTTTATAAATTGTCTTGAATCAGCCATTAGAATTATCAGATATGTCCTCTCAATCTCACCATAAAACATATGTGAAATCCAGAATTGATACTAGAACATGGTGCCTTTATATTCCGCGGATACTGGGAGGTCCTGTTACCAGAAAACAAAGCTTAACTTCCTGCCTTCATTCTTCGGCAGGGTAATTTCCTGGAGGAAAATGTTAAATTGTCTATATGAAAATTCGACAGCAAGGTTTGATCCAACTTTCAAAATACGAAAGTGACAACCTTATTGTTCGCTTGTCTTTGCTGGTGCGGTTGAATGGGGTTTAATAACTATTATTTGGTTTCCGTTTAATTAATAATGATCATTTATTCTACAACGACCTAAATGTTCCTATATGTGAAGAATTGTCTAATATAGTTTGAAAACAGTTCACTATCACCATAAACTAAAACAATCATCACCTAATATTTAAGGTATTTTTCAATCTTTAAATGAAATGTCCAGCACTATATAGTAATATATATATACTTTTAAAAAACATTGTTAAATTTTAGATCGGAGATAGCCCAAAAAGGACGGCATCAGAACTTTTACTGAGGGTAAGTAGTATGTAGCAGATATATGAAAGGATCATTGTTCACTTACTAGTGAAGTGCAGTTTTATCACAAGTCATATTGCCTTCCTGTTTTATCTACGAGTAGGAAAATCGGGATAGGTCGTAGCCTGAGAGGATCTGAACCTAGAGGAAAAAAGAAATAATCCATTTAATGTACATTCTCTAACATGTAATCTAGTCAGGCGTGTATAGAAGAATTCATATACTAAAAGGGTATTGCCTTAACTTATTAAACATGCGTGCAGGTAAGAAGAATTTGTACATATGGCAAGACAGTGAAGGGTCGTGTGAGGAAAAAAGCTTTCACCAGTAGTTTTAGTGCCCCGGAACTAATAAAGAAATATCTTCCCTCATTCTGAGTTATGTCGGTAAGATTCTAAAAATATATAATCTGTTGGTTCAAGGAGTTCATCAATACGGCTTTAGAACGAGTCATAATAGTGTATGAGATTACAAGAAACGAGGAAAGAACATATTTTCTAGAAAGTATAAATCAAAAAACTGTTGTTGACAACTATCAAATGAGGGAATCAAAACTATGAAAAATTCTCGCGAGGATGTAAGCTGTTAATGGAACTGTCATGACAAGACATGACCCGAGGAATTGGGTTCGTTGGGTAATGTCACTCAAAATTTACGGTGATGTGGACGTTCCCATCTTTGACTTCTTTACCAAGCGATTTGGTGGATTAAGGGTATGTAGTTGTATTTAAGTTTAAGAAAAGTGGGGGAAAGAACTTCTTCCACGACAGAAAAATAACACATTTCAGAGATGGAAAAAGAGGTATTATAGCAAAGCGAAACGCCTCTATGTTTGCTGACTATTGTTGAAATGTGACAGGAAATGCAGCAGAAGTTGACTACAAACGACATATAAAAAAAAGTGGATTTACCATTACCCTACTATATTCTGAATGAAAAAGTGATCCAGGTTTAGTCTCCTCTGACTCTGATCTTCAGAAAACTACAGAAGCTCCACCCCAATAAAGGTTTTTTTTTTTAATATAGGCAGTCATTTATTCTGTTTCTCGTCCACCCCCTTTTGGTAAACCTGCACCTGATCATCTTGGACCATAAATAAACAAGAAAAAACAAAGTTAAAAAATACTCGCATTTTTCACCCTACAGCTTAAGTATATAATAATAATTATACTAATATTATTAATCAAATAAACTCATTATTTTTCATATTATAATTTGAATAAAAAATTTGATATTTTGATTAATTTTTTATCTTTATTTAACATAAAATATTATAAATACTATAAGAGAAATGTAAAAGCCTTATGCTCTCTTCTAAATGTACTTTTAATATCAGTTTTATATAGATTTATATATATTCCAAATTAAATTAATATACCATATTCAATATTCTAATTTCAGTTTACAATCTTATAGAATTCAATAATTAATCGTAAATTTAAAAAATAATATTGCGTATATTACAATTACCATATATTACTTATTATTACTATATTATGTATCATGATATGTTATTTTTCAAATTTAATTGCAAAAATACAATCTAATACTCCTATCATTACT
>JABUQX010017388.1:0-17501 GCA_015478945.1 Trachelipus rathkii | reverse complement strand
CAAAAGTTGACTAACTAAAAAGCTAATCATGGGTGTTTAAATCTAAACACGATGTTGCTTTGACCTTTCAACCAAATCCTTACTCTGTGATTTTACTTAGTTTCCTTGTCTTCTGGTTTCTTTTTCTGACTTCTCTGTCTGTTGGAAATAAATACTAACTTAATTTCGACCAGCATAGATAAAGGTTCAACTAAATCTTTTACTTTCAGGTTTCTAAAATTAACCCGTAATCAATAGTGATAGTAACCATAGTTCTCTAATAGAGTAAGATATATTGTTGAAAATGATCACTATAACAACGCATATACATTAGGCCGAAGTCATATAAACGAAAAATACACCTACGACTTTAAAGCTAAAATCACTCTTGGTCATCAGCTAGAATTAGGCCTAAACTAAAAAACATGTGAAGATTAGTTTCATCCAACGCACTGTCTCACCATCGCTAGATTTGCATGCAACAATTCAAATTGTTCTTAAAATCTCATAAATGCACAACATTTGATAACTAAAGAAAAATCAGTCTCAATTAGCTTCTTGACTAACTGATATAATTGATATATCCTACAATTGATAGATGACAAGCTAAATATATCATATTCACTATAAACTCACACAATACAACTTGCTAGTACCAACACATTCTTGACTATAGTCGCAGACCATTCTGGCCACACTAGTGAATTGTATCAATATGCAAACTTTGGATGTCTTCTGTGGGACAAAGGGAAATTGATTTAGAAGAACGATGGACTTTGTCTGGAGATTAATGTTTGTTTCTAAATACAACGTTGAACACTTTTGGGTCTGTTATTGATTGTCCGTCTAGCATATTGTTTAGATTTTCATATAAAACATTAATTATATATAATTGGTTATTAATAACTTCAATTAAAATAATTTATAAATAAACTTGTTTTTACTCCCATCTATTACTAAGTGTATTAATAGTTATTCCTTTTTTTTTTGTTATTATTTCTTTATCTACAGTAAAAACTATCTCCATTAAACACTGATATATTTATTTACTAATTTTTTTTAATTTCTTTAAGGTAAATAACATTTCATATATTTTTTATAAATTAAGTGTACAAATGTGTTGTTATTATACCTGATAAATTATAAAATTTTAATTATTCTTTTTAATATTGATTATAAATTCTTATTAATTACAAATTTATTTAGAAACTACACCATTGACAACCAATCAGTGTTATTATATACTAGTATGTTAATCAAATTCTAAAATTAATATTAATATTTAAAAATTTTTTATGTTATAATTTTCTTTTCTTTTTTAATTGAATTTATTTTAACAATTTTGAAAACAGTATGAGTAACATGAATATCGTATTAGCATGGTAAGTAATGAAGTATGTTAACACATACACACATGAATCTCCAGACACAAGTTACGTGCGGAGCTGCTCTCCCTTCTAATCCATTACAATATCTGCTTCTACATCAAGTACTAATATTTAAATCACAAACTATATATTATAAACCTATTTTCAACAATATTGTATACTCTCACCATATTTATATACTGATTATGTCAAGTTAACTTAAATATTACTTATACTATAATACAATAATTGTGGATTTTACTAACCTATATATATCTATTTGATACCTTTTATTCACAAATTATGACTTATTATTTACTTAATTGTATTATTACATATTTTTACTATTTACATGTCAAGTATTATTCTTACTTTTATCATTATCTTTGATCCTATTTAATTATACTTATTCCATTCTCACTCATACTATCTTGGATTCCCTATTATTAATATCAATTCGATTCATTTCATCATCTTTAAAAACGGGATCGCTACTATCTCGTATAAAAACTTATTGGCGTTTAATTTGGCAGGATCGGGTTTACACAGTTACTTTTCCTTTGATTTATCGTAGTACATAAATGGTTTACATATTAAAAAGCCTGATTAACTTACTACCTTTTTGGGTGACGAATAATTACGAGAAACTATTTAGACTCAATAATATATTTCTATTTCGATATACTATAAAGCCGTTCTAGATACAAGGAATTCACTCTTAAGCGCCGAATAACCCAGACTAGATGCATCTGCTGACGGTTGACCCACTTGCTAGATGCCTAATTCATAAAAATAGGCATAACGATGGAGCTAATGCTCCCCCGTGATTCAAAAGTTCACAGATTAGCTAAGATACACAGCCTTATCATGCAGACCCCTGGCAAAGCAACTGGATTAGTGATCGCATGGTTGCTTTTCAGCGCAAATACAACCTTACTTGAAGATAATGATGAGGATTGGATACTTAAACTTTGGATAAGTTCATGGACCGACCAATAGTCTCATTTGCATCTTATTCACCTTCATCGAACAAACAACTGAAGAGACAAGTCATCAAAAGGGCAAATGGAAGCTAGTTTCAATTATGTTGCTTACTCTGTGAAACAGGAGACTGAGGGCATCTACTAAAACATAGGCTATACATGCTGCTCAACACAAGAGAAGTCAATTCTCATAGTGGTGTGCATGGAAGAATGGGCTAGATTGGTTTCCATTATTGATCATCCTCGCAAGCAAATAATTATTTATATCAGCCCCTCCTCATCAGCATTTGATAGAGAATTACCATTAAAAAAAATCAAGACGCCGCCTCACCACCTTCTAGTCTCCGATTGTATTATCATCTCAATTCTCACACGAGCTCAAGCGGACATTTCTGCACATTCATTCACACACCTGACATCGATGACCGGTTAAGAATGAATTGATACGATGTATATAAGTATCGTCCGAGGCTAGAATCAACTATCTCTGGTTACTGTGGAATTATATTATTCTTACTCCATCCTTCCTTATACTATTGCATTCTAGCCACCTTACCTCTCACGATTCTCGTCTATAAGCGGCCAGCTCTCTTACCTTTCTTTTTGGGTTGAACCCTACAATAAATATTATTTTAATAATATGATGACTAGTATATTCCTGTTCACTCTCTATTGTTGTCTTGCAGTGCATATTAACTCATATCCGCAACATTTATGTCTGATTAATCATATCGCTCACCTCTACTTTTATAAGGGAAAAATTACCGAAATGCGTACGCATAATATCTTCATGCACCATATCCCACATTCAAGCTATACTCTCCACATTACACCATCTAGTCATCATCACGCGCGTGCAAGCAATTATCATAATCAGCTGGCCGCAGTAGCTCGAGATGAAGAACAGCATTTCGCATTAGCATATAGCGACATGAGTTGCAATCACTGGTTTGCTCAACACTATCACTCATACCGAAACAACACTAGATTATCAATGATTTAAATCCCATTCTCCCTATTGTAGGAACTAAGCAAAAACTCATTTTACCCCTCGCTTTGCGTACATTCTCTGCATGGAAACTATTTGGTCACTGTTCCTCCAACTGAATGTTCCAAAGCTGAAGAGTATTTAGCCTCTCGCAATAGCTAGGACGCTAATATCTGTCTGTTTAAAGAGAAAAACAGACTCAGCTAGAAAACAGGCCCAGAAAATTGCTGCTTTTCTCAGCAAACTATTCTCATATTTAAATTCATACTAGTCCTAAAGTAATTAATCATTGTTTCAACACATCCCTTTCTCTCACCTTAGCGCGAGGTCTTTGAGCGCGAAGAGGTTATGGGGTCGCATTACTGAAGTACTCGTGCTCCCTGTATCTGCCCGCCATCTTCTTGGTAACAATTAATTATATATGACTCTGCTGTCTAAATACTTGATAATATATATATACTCTACTCAAGTCACTTACGTCTTACCATACCCATCCGAAATACGTATATATATAATATATATATTACACCTACTTATATACTATATCATATATATACCTATTACTAATAAGACTATATATCTATATACTCATACGCCCTCATATAATGTTACGGACAGTGGTAAACAAGTTTAATTTTTACACATCCGCCACTGTTTGACGGAGATTACAAGTCAATTTTGTAGAATAACTAAAGTTAAGAGAATATTCCCTATCATGTTTACAATTGATGAAACACTCAATTTACCTGATACTGTTGAGGAAGGCCCCCCCCTTTTTGGGGGTTAGACTGGATTCACTGGGGTGACACAGACTGTGACAGCCCTACGCGAGAGATTACTGAGCCAGGCTGTGTTCTCCCCAACTCCCAACGATTTTTCTCTAACAAGTCCAAGGCATACTAATCAACTGGACATCTGTAGCTTCAATGTTGGCGCTTTCAGAGATGTGATTGAGAGGTAACATAAACAGTTAGATAAATTCTAATTATGACCTTTAACAATTATTAAAGGGCAGCTTGAAGGAAAAAAAACCGAACGACGAATGTTGTCAATTTTCAAGACACTAAAATATGGTATGAAAAATGATGAAACTAAGTTTTGTTTCAAGGCTTAGAATTATGAACGATGAAAATAACTTGAATAATGATTTAAGAGTAATATAGCGAACAATGTTTAGGTTCAGCTATATTATAATTAGAAAACTACAAGATTAATTTTTAAACCCAGTTTGAAATGTAACCCAGAACAAAACATCAAATGAAGTCTGAAACTGGAGTTTGAAACAGAAGTCCAAAACAAAAAACTGCTGGGGTTTGAAATCGAAGATAAAAACCAAAAACAAAAACGAAACGAAGTTCGAGACGGAAGTCCGAGCTGAAGTTTGAAACCAAAGACTAAAATGTGACCACAAATTAAAACCTAGAAAGACAATAACGGAAGTTAATTTAATTTATGATGATTTTATGACTTTTAAGTTATGTTTAATTATTTACTATTAACGTAAGAACAACGGCGATTATTATTTATTTCAACATTGTAACTAAGAATCGTATTATTTATTAACATACTTACCCCTGCGAAGATAGGGGTTTATGTTAATATTTCGTCGGCAACGGAGACAGCGTTTTGATATGATATAGAATTGACAGCGTTGATTGAAGTGAATTGAATGAACTGTAACATTTATTAAAGGGATACGATAAGTTTATAATTTCATTTAGGAAGTTAACTATTATATTTATGTTTACTTATGCTCACATTAATTGGAATGATTTATATTTTAAAACATAAGGACTAACCTTGAAAGTATCCAATTGTGGTATTATGGTACTGTGGTATTGTGCTCGTAAATCGCACAACTACTTTAGACTTGTATGCAAGTCGAAAAATAATATAAACAAAATAATGCTAAGAAAACAATTGTTATTCAATGAATTGAACTGAAAAACATTTAAAGTAAGTAATTAATTTGTTAAGGGACAAATTTGGCACATGTAATATAAAGAAATAACAGTACAACTGATCCAACCCACAAAACTTTTTTAGACACTGTAATTTGTCTACTCTATTGAAAGTATAATTATGGATCAGCTGTAAAATTGAATTTTTGGTATCTTATTACCAGGAGTGAATGCAAGCACCCCTACATTCCTCCCGGCCAAGATTAAGCTCCCCCCATTTTAAAGTTTAAGTTATTACTTCAACAAAACAAAATAGGGAAGGCTAAAAGAGCGAGTGGTATGAATTTGTATAAGTAACCGCAAGAATAAAACAACTTTCTTTTTAAATCAATGAAAATAAACTCTCTTTTTATGATTTGTACAAATTACAAAATAAACTATCTAAGAACAAAATAAACTGAAGCATCGTTAATACATATCCGGGTTATCAAAATAAGAAAGACTATTGAAAGTAGCTTCCTCATCCCTAATGACCCTAAACCATTGCTGAATTAAGAGCTCTCTTTGCTGAGCACTTTGGGAACCCCATCTGAGATTTCTCATGGCCCAACGAACACTAGTACGCTGGGTGGATATTGCCATAGGATCTACGCGAGGATCATACATAGGGGATGCAACGTTACTTCCTACATAACTCTGTGAAGCAGAAGTGGACGGTGTTTGATTTGAGTAATACCCCCCAGAAGCATGACTAGGAACTGAATATGGCTGCGTTCGAGATATTTGAGATGCATGGCCAAGGCTGAAATGTTCATCAGACCTTGGGCGATACAGTCTTCTAGAGATGTTACTGGAATTATATGATGTGCCTGGAGTTTGAACAAAGGCCGAACTTGCAGTATTACAAACTTCCGAAAGCGGGCGAATGCACCGTTGAAGGATTCGCTCCTTTTGCTCTTCGCGACTGCGAGGGGACAAAGGCCTAGGAATAGGTTCTCTTCCAGGATTATGTCTAATTCGTGAAATTCTAGGGTGAATTTTTCTACAATTCAATTCTTTGCAATATAAGCTCATGAATGACTCAAGAAAGATTTTATTTGGATGTTGCCCATCCGGGATTAGAGTAGAACCCATAGTCAATGATATTTTCTCTAAATATTTTGAATGTGGCATCATATCATCACTAAGAATAGGGCTCAAGTCTTGATAATAGTGGTCCAGTACATCATTACCAATAAGCAACTTCTTATTGGTCCATCTGTACTTTGAGTTTTTTAAAGACATGAATTTTTCATGAGCAGCTATTGCGTGATCTCGCATGGCCTCAGGCAATAAATTAGGGTAGTTCTGAAGAGAATCATGATTAGAAGGGCCCCATTCTTTATTGATACGTTTTAGGTTGAAAGTATAAATGTCATATATGGGAGGAATGACTAGATGGACATTTACTCGTGGATTTATGTCTTTAGCGGCCTGGTAAATGTTTTCCATCAGAGTTGGTATATTATCAACCGTAAAATTGGGCACGGGTTCAAAAACCGATACCTCTCTAGATTCAGTATCTTGAATGGAGGTACGACGCCAGGCCATGGTCGATATAGACCATATGATAATATTTCTGGTATCTGGGGTCATTTTCTGTTGTACCCCGGTAATACAAGCAGAGATATGTCTTCCGGGTGTAAAATCAACATCTACATCCACATTATATTCTGTTTTGAGATAGCGCTTTTCATTTCGGAAAAGAACAGCAGCCGAAGCGCCGACTATCAATAATTTTGACATGTTGACTTTAACTGTAGGGTGATATAAATAAAGATGATTAGTACATGGTAATGATGATTTATCAAAATAAAAGAATAAATAATAATACACTATAAAAATGGTTACATATAATGATATAAAATGAGATAAGTAAATAATTAAATAACCTCATTCTTGAGGTATATTACATAGGCTATAATATTTTTGTTGGCTGTTATCATGCTGTGATTTTATGGCTGGAGTTTGAATTAGCTTTGTTGACAGTCTGGATAGGCCCATTTGTGGCTATCCTATTCCTAATTCTATAAATTATTATATTTATATAAATTAGTCATTATATAAATTATGATTTCCAAATTCCTAAGAGCATAGTAAACATTGAAGAAAATTTTTTGATAAATTTATTCTTCAGCACTCTATGAGGTTAAAAGGTTAAGATTTTTGCTATAAATATTTTAAGTAAATTTGTGAGAAGTGATTTTAAGATTTTTCCTGATAATTTTAATAAAATACTGTTGAGATTATTAAAATCAATGAAGTAATGGAGAAATGACCGAATTTTAACAAAATTAATTTTAATAAAATACGATTGAAATTATTAAAAACTTATGAAAATATTATCGCGATTTGACGATACCGAGAAAATTTAAAAAATGCGAATGAAATTATCACTGAGATTTAACAAAAGTAAGTTTAATAAAATGCGATTGAAATTATTAAAATCAATCAATGAAATCGCGTGCAAAGTCGATCGATCGCGTGAACTAAAATCGAGAAAAATTAAGTTACTAATTTTATAATAAGCTGAATCGTCTTCGTTGGATGGTATATTCCAACGGCGTGGGCATAACATTAGGGAAATCTCCGACTGGTCCCCGACTTCTGGTAACAGGCCGATGTTGGACCCGTTCCGAAATAGGAAGCCTGACAATAAATTTATTTTTTTCCAAAATCTCCTCGATGGGGTTAGTTATTGGAGTGGTTTCCGAAATATTTGTTAATTTGGGAGGACGCGGAGGTGAAAAACTGACAAATTCATGGGGACGATCAGATCCAGGGGAAGAAAACATCAATGGACTAACAACAGCTTCATTAGTATCTGACCTTTGACCCGACCCGGTAGCTATTGGACTATTCGTATCAATAGAATATGTTCTTGTATTAAAGCTAAGATTATTAATCTCTGTTCCGGGTTCATTAAAAACCGAAGGATATTGAAATCTAGTTTCATGTTCCAAAGGAAACAAGTCATAATAATCGAATGAAGGAGTGGGGATTCCACCCTCCGTGAACGCAACGTTATTTTCAGGGTCCCCACTCAAATTCTCATCCTCTTCCGCAAAAGAATTTAACGACTTTAAGGATTCCGCAACATTAGAATTAACAGATGGCAAAGAAGAATGAGAAGACTGAGAAGAAGGAGGAGAAGAAAGAGAAGACCGAGAAATATGAGAAGAAATAGTTTTTTCAGTGGGAGGAAAATTAAATGTAACTTTGGGAGGTGATTTACGACCAGAGATAGGAGAAGAACACGTTGGTAAATCTAACGTCATTACAAAGGTCTGATTTTTACTACTTTGTAATTTTTCAATTCTTTCGGTAAGATAAGGTAGTTGAGTATATTGATTTACAGACATAGGGTTAATTTTTAACGTGGTAAAACCCTCGAAATCCGCATCCACATCACTAATTGAACTTTCATCGTCATTGAACAAGGAAGTTTCTAAAACCGATTCTACAGATTCCAGAGATACATCATGCGTTCCGGAGGCAGTGTCAAGATCCTCCAAGGACTTATCCATTAAAAGTGGTTCTTCATCTTCAGCAAAGAAAATATCACTAATGTCTTGATTTCGCGCAAGATATTTACGAAGATAATTAGGGATGTCAATCCATCCTCGTAAATGAGAGAAATGGACTTTTTGAATTTTTGCAGAAGGATTATTTAATCGACGTATAACATAGGTGACTTGATTAGGATTCACTTCTTCAACTATGAAAGGACCTTCCCACCTACTGTGGAATTTCATTGCAGTACTGGGACCAGTACGAATGACCTTACGGGCAACTTTTTGTCCCGTCTTGTAAGGTTTAAAATTGACACTCCCTTCTTTCCAATATTGAGGAAAGGTGTGAGCAGGAGAGTGTGCTTTTTGCAATAAGAAATCTGAAGGAGATTGATTTAAAGCACTATGAAGTGTGTTATTATAAATCAATATGGAGGACGACAACTCCTCATCCCAAGTAGCAGGCTGTTCCAGGACGAGACATTTCAATATCTGGATCAGACTACGGTTAAAACGTTCACAAACGCCATTGCTAGAGGGATGAAGAGGTGATATGCGGATATGTTTAATATCATATTTCTGCATAACTTGTTGAAAAACATGGGACGTGAATTCAGTTCCGTTATCTGTAAGAATCCGATTTGGGATTTTTGGTAGGAAAGGAAGTACTTGATGTTCCAAGCTCCTGGAAACAGTAGGGCTAGACTTGTCGGCGATAGGAGTAACAGCCACCCACTTGGAAAAATGGTCAATTAAGACCATACAATACTTATTACCGTGAAACGTTTTTGGAAATTGCAATAAGTCCATCGCACATAAATCAAATGGGCCATCAGCAAGTATTTTCAACATGGGAGGAGTCACATTAGATGCGAAATTCTTTTGCGTCTGACAGACCGGACAACAACGAACAACATCCGAGACCACTTGATTGACTCTCGGATGCCAAAAATGTTTATAAATCAATTGTAGCAATTTGTTTCTTCCTATGTGTGCGCAAGATACATGGAGACCAAGGGTGATATGCATTAATAGATTAAATGAAATTAAGTATAAAAGGTGTCCAGAATTATGCTGATAATAAAGAACATCATTCTCACAAACGATGCGGCCGTGGTATGATCTATACTGTATGGGAAACTGTTGCCAATCAACAGCAACATTATTTTTTCTAAAAATACTTAAAATTTTTCGTAGTTGATTATCACCGTTTTGATCGTTTATAATCTCAGTGTCATTAATATTACTGGGATCAACAATTATGGTTCTAATAGGGATTATTGTTTTAAATTTCAATGTTTTCACACCGTCAGCTACAACGATCACCTCTTCCCCATTTTTATGTACGAGTTTCCGTTGAGTCATATCGGGCAAGAGGTGATTCTCCCGGAGAGCACAAGCTCCGAGGATTAATGGATGAGCTTCCATAAATTTTTGTGGAACTATAAAGAAGGCAGAGGGCACGGAAACAAATCCGTAAGTAAATTTCAAAATTATTTTAACGTAATTTGAAATAAGGATACGTTC
This sequence comes from Trachelipus rathkii, assembly GCA_015478945.1. NCBI lineage: Eukaryota > Metazoa > Arthropoda > Malacostraca > Isopoda > Trachelipodidae > Trachelipus > Trachelipus rathkii. The sequence goes on along the minus strand of JABUQX010017388.1, from coordinate 7,205 downwards.
CTTATTTCCGAACCCAGAGATGGCTTTAACACCAACATCAGCAGAAGGGAACAATGGTTTTTGGGTTCCCAACACGGGTATTATACCTGCAGATATAAGATTTACACCAGCTCCGCTATCAACTAGACAATCGAAGCCAGGTGCACGGAGGTCATCAAGCGTGACTTTAACCACTAATGGATTTATATTTGCTTGACATAAATGTATAGGAACAACCATATTATCATCTATATCATTCAGGACACCGGCACCAACCGGAGGGGCTAAAGAAGAAGTTTCATTGATATTTTTAGAAAAGGGATGCATCAGAGCCATGTTATGAGTCACAAAGGAGTCTACTATACAACCTATCTCCTCAGGGCGACTCACTTCCTTGGAGACCAGGAGTTTAAAGGGTCTTGAGTACTTTCGTTTCGAGGAAGGGGTTTGTCATCAGGTCGTGATGTCGGAGGTCGTGAATCGTAAGGTACGTCAGTAGTGTTAGTAGGAGGATGTGTGTAAATTTTTTTTACTGCTCCTGTTAAGAGCTCGCGAGGAGAACGTTCGGTCGGAGGACTAGAGTCAACTGTCTCTTGTCTAGGAGGTGTTCTTTGAGGGCATTTAATACCCGGATGCGGGCCTCTACAAAAAGGACAAGTAATTTTCCGCGACGTGGGAGGCGAAGAAGAAGTATTTCTACGTGCTCGACACTCGGCCTTCACATGTCCTTTCTTTTTGCAGTAACTGCAAAGGCCAAGGTACTTATAGCACTCTCGCATGTTGTGTCCTCTGATATCACAGAACTCACATACAAGATCGGAGGTTACGCGAGACGAAGTGACGGGAATTTCAGAAGAAGAAAGACTACGTTGGTTATCCCGGTAATATCGAGAACCAGTAGTTTTCTTAGGAGGGCTACGGGATGGACGAGTGGAAGAACGAAAACTCTGGGATTTGATTTGTTTCCCGGAGTCCTCTTTTTCTTGAAGGGTTTCCACCCAATTGGGTGAAACATGGTCAATACGGATGACGGACTCAACCGTTTCATTGAGTTCGTCATGAGGTTTATCTCGAAGGGCAAGGGCATAGGATTTACTAGGCTGTTTATGAGAAAAATCAGAAGATTGGGAAATGGAATTTGGAAATTCAGTATTGTCGGATTCAAGAGAATCCGCAAATTCCACAATATTTTCCCATGGTGCACGGCGAATACCACCAAGTTGATGCATCTTGATGTACTCCCTTACACTTTTTTCAATGTAAGGAGGAAGACTGCAAAGGAATGCAGTGCGTAAAGAGTCGTGCTCGCGCATGTCTAATCCGCGATACGCTCTTCGGGCAAGACGTTCAAGACGGAGGGCAAACATTTTTATGCTCTCGTTTTTATGTCGACGAGCAGAGTGATACTTCTGTATTTGGTAGTCTTTTTTCTTTTGTTCCTCGTCGTACCACCAACGAACAAGATCATTTCGGACCGAGAAGTAATTTCGGTCGTCTTTAGTGAGTAAATAATACAGTTGTGAGAATTTACCCTCTAGTTGTCGACCAAGAAGGCGCAACCATTGCTGAGGAGCATTAGGGTAGTGGAGGCTACAATATGCCTCAAAGTCATTAAGATACACGATAAAGTCTTGATCGGCTTCGAATTTAAACTTACCAGGATCAACGACTTTAAGTTTTTGACTATTTTTGAGAAGTTGAGTTAGAAGGACTATTGCTTCTCTCATCATATCCAATTGTATAGTTATTTGCGAACCGGAATACATATGAGGATCATGAGAACCTGAAGGTGGATCAGGTCTTCCGAACGATCGTTGATGCGGCTGGGGAGGTTGAAGAAGCGGCCTATTTTGCGGCCTATAAAAATCGTCGCGAGGGTATTCACGAGTATACTCACGAGAGTAATCACGAGAATAGTCGATTTGATCCGCGCGCGCTCGATTAGGAATCGGAGAATACGAGTACGTTCGGTCACGTGAGTAGTTACCTTTGTTATCGTAAGACCTAAGAGGTTGAGAGTTTTGAAAATTTTGTGATGGCGAATGACAAAATTGAGCTTCCGATAAAAGATTTCGCCCACGTTCACGTGAATAATAATCCTTCTCCATCCCATCCGGAGCATAATAATCAGAATACTGGTTAGGATTTCGAAGAAAAGGTCGAGGAGGTAACGGAGCAAATCCAGGAGGAACAAAATCGGAAACATGAGGATTACGTAATGAAGCATGAGGGTAAGTTTCATACCTGTCATGTTCTTGCCTTGAGAAAGGTCTTGGCAAAGCAGAATCGAGTGGAGGAGGAGGATAAGATTCATATCCTTCCCTCTCGTTGCGTCGAAATAAAGGATGAATAGGGTCAGAATCGGGAAAACCGTGGTGTTGTTGATGCACCTTATTTTCTAAGGTGTCATGGGCTTGTCTAAAGCTATTGAGAACTTTTTTCAAAGTTGGTATGTCAGATAAGTTCTGTATTAAGTCCTTATCGACATCCTTTGTATCTCTCTCATCTGCAGATTCAGCAGGTGAGTGAGGTCGATGATGAGAACGAGGAGACTGAGGAATTGTCTTATTTTCTTTAGGTGGATGATCCACGATTGCATTTGGATCCAACCCACTTGCAGAACTAATATCACCGATTACTGCAGCAGCATTAAGGGCATTATGTGAATCCCTTTCTTTGATTTGGTCTTTCGACATGATGAAAGGGCGAGAAAAGAATGAAAATCGCGATGAGTAAAGTGTGAACAAAGTCACAAGATATGAATTAAGCGCAACCCGACAAGAGAAACAAAGTCCCTGTTCGGGCGCCAATTCAATTTGTATTTATGTTACGGAGTGTAAAAAGTTAATTTTACACACCGTACTTTTGGGAATTTCAAGTCAATTTGTAGAATATCTAAAGTTAAGAGAATTATCCTATCAATGTTTACAATTGATGAAACACTCAATTTACCTGATAGTGTTGAAGCCTTGGTGACTGTGACAGCCCTACGCGAGAGATTACTGAGCCAGGCTGTGTATCTTTCACCAACTCCAACAATTTTTATTCTAACAAGTCCAAGGATACAATCACTGGACTCTGCTTAGCTGTCAATGTTGCGCTTTCAGAGATGTGATTGAGAGGTAACATAAACAGTTAGATAAATTCTAATTATGACCTTTAACAATTATTAAAGGGCAGCTTGAAGGAAAAAAAACCGAACGACGAATGTTGTCAATTTTCAAGACACTAAAATATGGTATGAAATAAATGATGAAACTAAGTTTTGTTTCAAGGCTTAGAATTATGAACGATGAAAATAACTTGAATAATGATTTAAGAGTAATATAGCGAACAATGTTTAGGTTCAGCTATATTATAATTAGAAAACTACAAGATTAATTTTTAAACCCAGTTTGAAATGTAACCCAGAACAAAACATCAAATGAAGTCTGAAACTGGAGTTTGAAACAGAAGTCCAAAACAAAAAACTGCTGGGGTTTGAAATCGAAGATAAAAACCAAAAACAAAAACGAAACGAAGTTCGAGACGGAAGTCCGAACTGACGTTTGAAATTATCCAGCTATAAAGTTGAAACCAAAAACAAAAACCTAGAAAGATAATAACGGGAGTTAATTTTAATTTATGATGATTTTATGACTTTTAAGTTATGTTTAATTATTTACTATTAACGTAAGAACAACGGCGATTATTATTTATTTCAACATTGTAACTAAGAATCGTATTATTTATTAACATACTTACCCCTGCGAAGATAGGGGTTTATGTTAATATTTCGTCGGCAACGGAGAACAGCGTTGATTGAAGTGAATTGAATGAACTGTAACATTTATTAAAGGGATACGATAAGTTTATAATTTCATTTAGGAAGTTAACTATTATATTTATGTTTACTTATGCTCACATTAATTGGAATGATTTATATTTTAAAACATAAGGACTAACCTTGAAAGTATCCAATTGTGGTATTATGGTACTGTGGTATTGTGCTCGTAAATCGCACAACTACTTTAGACTTGTATGCAAGTTGAAAAATAATATAAACAAAATAATGCTAAGAAAACAATTGTTATTCAATGAATTGAACTGAAAAACATTTAAAGTAAGTAATTAATTTGTTAAGGGACCAAATTTGGCCACATGTAATATAAAGAATAACAGTACAACTGATTCCAACCCACAAAAAGCTTTTTTAGACACTGTGAATTTGTTACCTCTATTGAAATTATAATTATGGCATCAAGCTGTAAAATGAATTTTTGGTATCTTATTTAACCAGGAGTGAAGCAAGCACCCCCTACATATATAATATATATAATATATATAATATAATATAATATATATATATATATATATATATAATAATATATATATATAATATATATATAATATATATATAAATATATATATATATATATGATTCAAAAAAGGATGGTATAACGGTGGTTTTGGGGGTGTGTCGAGAGAAAATGAGAATGGTAGGAATGGGATTGATTTCTGTAAGGAGAGAGGTATGTGTTGTAAAGTAATACTTCTTTAAACACAAGAGTATTAATAAAGTATACTAGAGTTGGTTGAGGTAGAGATGGTATCGAAGTGAAAGTAAGATTGATTTTGTGTTTGCGTGGAAGAAGGAGATGTTGAATATGTGTTGGCATGGTTTAAATCAGTGAGTGCGGTTTAGGGGAATGGATTATCGCGATCATTATGTTGTTCTAATGTAAAAATTGAGTTTAGTGGGAACTTGGGATGAGAGAGGAAGGTGATATGGATGGAAGTGGGTTAAAATTAAGAGTGAAAGTTAGTGAACAAAGGGTAGTAAGGATTAAGTATGGTAAGAACGCTCGCAAGAAATCAGTTGAATGTGAACAAGTTGAAACTGAATAAATCTGGAAGCAATGAAGGAAGCATGTTAGCAGCTGCAAAAAGAAGTATTGTGGGTCATGTGCTAAAGTAGGGAAGTAAGAATGATAACAGTGAGTAGAATGAAGAGGTGATGTAAGCAGTAAAAGTAAAAAAGAAGCGGTGGTTGAATTGTACTAAAAGCAATGGATGAAGTTTCAAAAGAAAGATGCTTTTAATTATATAAGGCAGGAAAAAAAGGGAATTGCTGAAAGATTCATACGAAGAAAAAGAAGAGGTAGAATGAACAGTTGGAAGGAGAATGGGGACATACAAGGAATAGGAAGCTCTTCTGGAAGGAAGCGCGAAAAAGGTTACGAATGAGAATAAAGGGGAATCTGCATAAAATAAATGAATAGGATGGTTGTTTTTGTAACTGATAAAAATGGATGTGAGTGGAGTGTGGACAGAACACTTTGGGAAAGATCTAGTATAATATTGGCAAGTATGATGAAGAGTAGATAATGGAATGTGTGTGGGTTCTGATGGTGCAAGAAGGAATAGCTATTTTAAGGTTATTATAGCAAAGAGGAGGAAATGGGTAGAGTGAGAAAGCTTGAAGAATGGTAAATCTGCAGTTATAGATGAAATTATGGTGAAATGATCAAGAACAGAGGCAAGATGGTGATTGATTGTATACTTGAAGTTGTGTAATAAATAGGTGAAGAATAGCAAATCTGCAGGGATTGGAGGAGAGCAGTAATAGTTACACTTATGTAAGGGTAAGGGAGATAAAGGAACTGTAGAAATTTAATAAGGGGTATTTAGTTTATTGAGTGTTGTAGGGAAAGTATATGGTTGGTGTGTTGGTCGAAAGAGTGCGCCGAGTGAATGAAGGACTGATTGTGAAGAAACAAGGTGCGTTTTAGGAGTAGTAGAGGATGTGTGGATCAAAAATTCTTTACATTGAAGCAAATGATAGAGAAATTGAGGGAGAGGAGGAATTAAATGGTATTTAGTTTTATGGATTTTGCAACAAGAGGATGATTAGGGGTTAAAGGAAGCTCCTATGGCAGGTGGTAGTGAATATAGATAGTTGGTGATAGGACTTCTGAATGGAATCAAAAAAGCATATGTATGACGGATAGTGAGGACGCTGTGTAAGAATAAATGCGTGTCAAAAGTGATGGTTTAGATTAATAGCAGAGTGAGGCAGGGTTTGTGTTAGTCTCCTTGGTATATTCAATTTGGAGGGTGCCCTACTTATTAATGCGGAATTGATTGAGTTTGCGTGAGCGAATCTGAAGAGTTTGAAGAGGATTGGTAGAGAGATTTGGCAGGGGTGTGTAAAAGGAGGGCGTTTGAAAGGTAAAACGTAGATAAGAGTAAGGTTATGGTTGTGAAATAGGAATATCCTTCAGTGTGAAGTTATGTTAGATGGTGAGCAGCTGGAACCAATGTCTGGAGTTTAAATATTTAGGGTATCATGTTTGGATGAGAAGGGAACGGTGATGCAGAGTTTAGTAGGAAAGTTGTGAATGCGCACACGCAAGCGCGCGTGAAATTTAAAAATTCGTTGGTGATGTAAAGGGACTAATCTTTTCCTGACCTGGTTGAAATTAAATCGTTTGTGTGAATGTAAAGGACTAAGTCTTTAGTGCGCTAGGGTCTTACATGATGGTATGTTGTTACCTGTGTTATTGATGTGTAGTAGTGAGACTATGGTCTGGAATGAAGAAGTTAGAGATCTAAAGTTCAACGTGTTCAGATGGACAATCGTTGGGGCGTGTTAGGTGTGAGAAAGAATGATATTAAAGATAAGGAATGAACATATTAGAGAGTGTGTGGTGTGAAGAAAGTGGTAAACGAAAGAAATAAATGAAAGTATGTTGAGATTGCGTTTGGTCATGTGGAAAAGGAGATGAATAATAGTCGAGAGAAAAAAGGAGTATAGTGGCGAGTGTGTTGAAAACAGACCGGCTGGGAGATCAACGGAAGAAAAAGTGGATTGGTCAGTAAAACAAATTCTGAGGACAGAAATGATTGAGAGATAAGGAAAGAATAAAGGATATAATAAATTGAGAAATGGCGGCGTTTTGTGAGACGGGGAGTATGTGTGACCCACCGGAGGTGTCAAAGGGAGAACCCTTACACATGCGATTTTACCATATGTGAGAGTTCCGTCGCAGTCCCGTGAAAGCTATAGGGTGAATTATTTCGGACTGCGACGAAGTCACATACTAATTTAATGGTACACAGAGGGGGGTAAAGGCTTTGCTTTCTTTCGACCTTTTGTCATATTCTTTCTACTGCTTTCTTTCTTGATGCCTTGTACACCTTACCACCATCTTGGAGGAAAAGTAGATGAAGAAATGCTGGATATT
>JABUQX010017387.1:17500-30867 GCA_015478945.1 Trachelipus rathkii | reverse complement strand
GAAGCAGCGATTCTCTCCGAAAGTTTCACTCTAATAAAGTTTTATATTATTTGAGAGGCGTAAATCTTAAATATATATATATTTATATTAAACTCTTTAATTTCAACGGGCTAGAGATAGAAATAAATAATAATTAATAATAATAAAAATAATAATAATAATAACTTACTCCACATTCTAAATATAGATTTCAATTATACTATTGTAACAAGGCTTCTAGTGGTAAGTAAGAACGTATAACTTATTCATTTTCACTAAAAATTAGAGCTTTCTTCTTTAGCGATCAAAAAGTTATGTGAGTGTAAAATTATAAAAAGGTATTTAAGAAATGAGTGTATGGTGTTACAATTCGCTTTATTTTAAACGTAATAATATTCTTAGTCTATAAGCAAATTTTTTAGGACAATATCAGCCTTCCATTTAGAAATGGACTAGTATGTAAGTCACATTAATAAATAAGAAATTTAGATCAGCATCATTTTTGCTACTATTAGTATTTTTAAAAAAAAAAACAATTTTCATAAACTCTCAATCATTTAGGAAGCTAGATACTTGGGCCTCATTGCCCGTTACAAAAGAATATACACTCGGGTTCTAAGTAACACTACCCAAAGAATTTTAAATGCTGTGTTTGAGTTTTATTTGCTGCCTCTATGTATAAGCTTTATGGAGAAAATTAGATCCTAACGAATACAAAAATGATATATAAAAAAAAATCGGTTACCAAGCTCGAAATAAAAAAATTTGGTAATCAGGCTAGCATAACTCCATTAGCAACTCATATTGAGTTCAAAAAGTGTCCTTCATGAAATAACCGCATAAAAGAGGGGGGGGGGGGAAGAGAGATGGTATTCCTGAAAAGAGGGGGGAGAGTCTCAAAAATGATGCCAAAAGGCTTACGTGGGGAAATAGATTGTTGAATTTCCTTGCAGAATTTTCGTGAAAACAACTTTCAGAAAGTTTTTAATTACAAAGAATATATAAATAGGAATCATGATGAAGATACAATCTTGTTCATAACAAAAGTGATAGTACTAGGATATAATTGTAAAACAAGGTGAACTGGGAAACTCGGAAGACTTTAGCTAAAGAAAACGAAAGCGAGGAAGGAGAAGTGGCGCCGATGGCTTTAGTCCAATACAGACAATATTACAAATAAGAGGGGGGACGTAATGTTAGGTAGATATGATTTGTTGAAGTCGGCGGAAAAGAATAATAATATAAGGAATAAAACATTGCTTTTTTTCCTATTTTCTTTACGAACGAAAACTGTCGAAAGAGTCCTTGCCGAGAAAAGTATTCTGGTCTGTATGCGATTTTGCCGATGATTCGAGTAAAATGTACTCTTATTTTGGCATAACAGGAAAGTTGTTTAGGTTCTGGTATCTGGAGCTCTCTGAAGGACGTATACTGGATACTCGAGGTACTACCGAGATCTGTCAGAGGGAGCTGCACGAAAACTGGCCTGAATCGGACGGGAGTTTTTTTAAAAAAGAAAAAAGATTATTATTGTAACAAATAAGTTTTTTTAGGAATATCCATATCGATGCTAGAGACAGCAATAGAAAGATAGAAAAATGATACATATGGAAAAGAGATAGTGATGATGTATGATTAATTCCAGGGGTCTGTAAGTTTTATAAATTATATGATTATCAAGTGAACATGCACACAAATGGCGGAATAGGATAGCTTTATCAAATTCAACTTGGAAAGGTAAAGAGAAGTTACGAATTGGAAGCAAGTCATGGAGATGTCAGCTAGTGTGTTCAGAAACTGATGAAGTCTATAAGAAAATCCAGATTTGATATAGCAGCGAAAGGACCTGAAGAGAGAGATAAAAAAAAGAGTAATTTTCAGATACCAGTGAGTATTCAGGCGGCAAAGCCGGACATAGTAGTATTCTTTGGCTGCTGATAGGGCATTTGATCATGTAGAGGCAAGAAAATGAGAACGGATATTAGAAGAGACAGCAAGAGGATTAAAGTAATAAGTTATCAACTTAAGATTGTGTAAGGATAGATTAATGATAGGGTAAAGCATTATATATAATATAAACAGAGTGTTAAGTGTGGATTTAGAAGATATGAAGCTGACAGAATATACAATTTGATAATTCAATATCATGATAGATTATGAAAGAGAAAAACAACTAATTGTCAAATTGAGTAATCTTGCAAATATTCGTTAGAACAGACTTGTGCTATAAAGTTGAAATTAAAGATAATTAATGAGATTAATTAAAAAAGAATAATTGGATAAAGGTTATGCAGATTGCTTCAATGAATAATAGTTACTCATAGAAGGGATGTCTGAAATCGGGATAATGATGTACAAAGACATCATACAGGTTTTCTTCGAGAAGGGAATAATGATGGTAGAGAATAGTATATCAAGGGGTGATTTGCCTTGTATATATAGACAGGAAAGGGCAAGAATATTTACGTAGAAGCTTCACAGGTTTCGCAGAGGAAAATCTTGCGGGGGCGGACTAGTAGTAGCTGACTGCTGTTTCGAATACAGTTCAACAATTAGATGTCATATGATACAAATTTAGAGGAGTATATATTGTGTATGTGCATCTTTCGCAAGATGTTTTGAACTGTCATGATAAAGATATATATATTATTATCTGACATCTATTCTTTTCTGGAATTGAGGTAAATTTATTAAACTTTAGAATATCCTGTTGTAATTCTATTGAAGAAATATGATGAATTACCATACTTTGGGATGACGTTAGTAGAAAAAATGGACTTAATGAATATGAATGTATTGTTCCTTTAGATTTTACAAGCGGGTTCTATGTATCAGCTGTAAAATGTCGTATCTAGTTTTGAGCTTTTGAATATCATTTATGGTGGGGGTTCCAAATAAATATTGGAGAGCTGTTCCTCCAATATATCCATTAGACCTCTTTTGCTTTTCCTTGGGCTTTGCTGGAAGGCTGAATCTTTTAAATGTATATACCCAAGGGATCTTTTGATACAAAGTTATGAATTCTTTGACTTTCTGTCAGAGACTTTTAGTAATATTTATCTGGGAAATATTAAGTTTACTATCTGAATGAAAAATCTACTTTTAATATTCATTCCATGCATAGTAAGGGATGTAATATAGATGAATAATCTTTTATTTTTGGACGGCGGTACAGTGCGTATTATGTGTGAAAAAATTCTAATTGTGCAGCTTAAGTCTGATGGATTGTTCCATGTCAGAATAGCTTGTTATCACTTGTATCTGGACCAGTGTGGATGTTGTTGCTAAAAAAAACCCCCAAAAATTTTTTTTTTTTTTTCCCCCTGGAATTTTTGTTTACAGTTTCCGGTCATTTCGTTTATCTTTGATTCACAGGGCGAGTAGGAAGCGATAAATACTTATTTGAGAAAAAGAACCAATTTTCTTGTCATTGTTTCATGATTGAGGAGAAAGTATGCTATTTACTTTCTTGCTTTTCATCGGTTTTTGCGAGTTGAAAAAAAAACAACACTTTCTTTCATTGCTTGGCTTTTGTTTATAACATTCTATTGAACACTATTTTAAAATGTGTTTTTTTCACCAATTATTATTTTAAAATATGTTATATATATAGTTATACGTGTGTGTAGAGGTAATAATTGTAATATCTCCTAGAGGTTTTTATTTTTTTTTTTTTTGAAAAAGACTAAAATATTTACGCTGTGAGGTCTTGGGGGATACCATCAACCGCGAAGAATATATTTTGTTTGGTGGTAAAAAATAAAATTATTTGCTGCCAGACAATCTAGTATTGTTCAATTTGTATTGTCCTGTCCCTTAAAACATGGACAATGAGGAAGTTGTGGTTCTCATTGAGGAAGAAATTGGACAAGAAGTGTATCTCTGACCGGTCAGTCCGGTGGGAGGAAGGCAATTGTATTTGTAGCGAGAGAGAAGTTGTGGAAATTAGTGTTTGAGGAGAAGAAGGAAAGTGGCAAAGCATGGAGGGCTTGCATAAAGGGTCCTTCAGAGATTCAAGTAAGATGGCACGATGTATAGGTGACGAGATTGGGATTGGGAATATGTTTTTACTGGATAGTGATATTTTGGTGTAATGTAGGTGGTATTGGGAGGGTTGAATGTTGAGCAGTGCTCCGATGGCATCGTGATGCTAGAGATTTTATCAAAGATAGTATTGAGGGATATAAGTCGTATGCGGAACCTTTAAAACATTCTTGTTTGGAGAGGGAGGGGAGAAAAAAAAGCTTTTTCTTTGGCTTGTAGAAGTGGCGGGAGGTAGTTATTGAATGATTTGGGATGGAAGGTTAGAGGAGAAGTTGATGAGAATGTAGAATGAGAAACAGGTAAAAGAGAAGAGGTAGAGATGAAGAATCAGAGGGAGAGAGGCTTGAATCAGAAGAGGAGGCAGAATCAGAAGGGGAGGAGGAAGAATCAGAATGAGGACGGGAGGGAGGAATCAGAAGAGGGAGCTGGAGGTGGGAGGGGTGCTTAAATGATTCTCTGGAGTTTGCAAAAGGTGGGAGTTGTCTGTCGAGATTAGATTGGTGTTAAGAATAGTTAGGGGGGTATAGATCTGTGAACTATATTTAGGAGGGTTTATTAGAGGATACAAGATCATATTTTGGGGTGTTAGTGAATATTGGACAGTATTATTAGCTCTAAGTTTCAGTATTCTTATGATTGTCTCTAGACCAAATGAACGCCTTTGGAATGGTCTTTAAACACTGACAAAAGTTAATCTATTGAAATGACTAACTGTTTCCAAGGAAAAACGGCCAGTCCACTTCGAAAAAATTTAGGACTGGCTTGGTTTCTTTACGTCTATTACAAAAACATAATCACCACCGCTTAATGAGAGTTGAATTTGCACCTTCTTATTGAGCCTAATTACATTTGTTTTTGTTTCGTGCTGAAGGTGTTCGCGAGCTTGGTCTTGAATGAGATGATATTGATGTAATTCTTGAAAATAACTATGAATAGAGCTTTTTGAGAGTTTCAGAGATCCTTTAGTAAAAGAGAGATGAATTAGGAAGAGTCCATGAAAAGCCGCTTATTGGACGTGTACAATAAGAAGTGGGGTGTACAACCGATAGAAGAGTTATATGTGGAGTTAATTGCTATTTGGGTGAAAGGAATTAATTTTACCCCAGTCAGGTGTGGTTCGAGTTTCACGATAGATGATATCTCAAATATGATTTGCAATCATTTAACCATTTCTCATCTCTGATGAGCGTTTGCTTCCGACGTCTGCGAAAACGACATGTTCACTGGCTTGTTACACCCACTTGTTTTAAAATCCTCTTTGAAGAAGTGAGCATAGTTACAGTTGCGACGGGCTCCTATCACAAATATCTATTGTCCGCGTAACTATGTCTGCATATGACTCTTTCTAGCAATGCCTGTGCATAATATCTTTGCTGTTGCTGAATGAGAGCGACGAGTCCAGCATGTCTCGTGAGGGCTGTCCTCATTACAAGATTATATGTGGCCTTAGTCTCCCTGCATGGTTGCAAGAGGCCCACACATCGAGATGACAGTCGCCGAGAATGGCTCCAGCGTAACGGCGTACCCTTAATTTCTGCATTTCTTTTGCGTGCTGTTTCGCCTGTTTACTCTCATGGGTCATGGGACGCCAAGTGTCGCAAGTATTTCCAGATTTACTAGACGTTAGTATAGTTCAGGGATATATATTTTTCCTCTTTTAATTCGTGAATACTGTTCTCCTCAATGCCCACAGTTGTCCCAGATGCGCAGAAGAGTCGTGAGTTAAATTCCAAAATGAATGGAACTGTCTATCATGAGTTGACGGACCTGGAGTTAACAATATATACCTCTATGTGCAGTTGCACTGCAAAATGTAACATGTCGAGTCAATCTGAGTAAACATGCGGAAGAAGTATTGCCAGACGTTCTTGGTGCTCTGAGATGACTGCCTGTTATATCTATGAAGAGATCAGAGCGCTTGCAAATCATAAGACTTCAACACCTAATTGCAGCTATTTTGTTCTATTTATAAAGTTTCTTTTAGTTGAGAATTGGGAAGTCTTAGCTTTGGCCAAGAATTCGGCTTGATTTGGTGATCCGCAGCTTTCGTTGCGCTAAAGCAGGTGGATTCCTTACTCTATGAGTATTGTCCAGAAATCAACAACGCCATCAATTATGCCATGTTATAATCCGTACCATTTGATCGCTAACACAACCACTTACATACGAACGGAACTTAAATGAATATGAATAAAAAGTCCAAAGAACGACGCGATCGACGATACTTTCCAGAGAGCTAAACTATCGATATTGTAAAAATCTGAGAGTGTAAACAAACACGAAGAGACAGATTGTATCAGAGCGTTGGGTTGTCTGTATAATTGTAACTGCAGTATCCAGAAAAAGTCGAATTCATTCTAATTTTCAGAATAAGCAAAAAACTATAGCTAAAAAGCTTCCAAGTCAATAGAGATGAATGCATAATTCTGTTTCCGCATTTGGAAGTGAAATCTGAGAGAAGAATAAAAAATAGAGATAGTTGCTTTCTAAATATTGTTATCGATCTAATTGAAAACTAGACACAGCTCACCACCGACAGCCAGTTTTGCAACAGACGTCAAAACAAAAAAAGTAGTGATGAAAAACCTGAAAAAAATAACTTATTGTAATAGTCTGAAAGAAAAAAAAAAAAACACAAAAAAACAAGAAAAAAAAAAAAATCTGCAGTACAATAGAATTAAGAATAGTGTATCCAACGAACAGTTATTGATTTTTATTATTAACAAGACTAATATATCGAAAACGAACTTCCGCTATGTTTGACGAGCCCCAGCAGGAAAGCAGAGTGTATATCTTTACGTATAAAAAAGACTGCAATAGAAAATGATGAGGAAAATAAAAATATAAAGTAAAATCGTTCAATAAGAATGTGTTGAAAAATAAAGTTTAGAGAAAACCAAGCAGAACAAATGCCGCAACGTCTTCTGAGAACATTTAGATTGAAAAGCGCACCCTGAAAAGCTTGTAGAGTTTTATAAAGTTTATGAGAACGATGAAACATGGGAATCTAGGACTGTAAAATAATACCATCACTATGCGAATAATTGTAAAAACCCTAGGCGAAACAGAGCAGAAAGATTCAGAAAAAAATTGCGCATCATGCGATACCTCAGTTCTTCACATTATGTTTTATTCAAAAAAGAAAGAAAACAAAAACAATAAATTATTTTAAAATGTATCCACACGACAAGTGAAGTTTTCAGAAGAAGTTCCAAGATAGCTACCCCACATGAATTAACGAACCGATCGATAGAGGAAGAACCAAATCCCCACCCCTGCAAGCAATCCCCCTCCAATAAAGCAGTGAACCACTATGTACACCGTATCAATACTACCACCCATTACAACGTTCTTGCGAAGAAAAACCTCCGAAAAACGCGGCGAACTAGTTGCATGATCCGACCAAGTTCTCAACACATCCACAATCTTCACTGCACCCAACCACACCAACAAACACAAAAAAAACACCGGAAAGGCCAACAATAATCTGACACCCCTGCATAACTTATTTATCATCAGCAATATTCTTTAGATCAAAACAAACAAAAAAAATAGATCCAGTAATCATCTTATAAATTCACACTTACTACAACATCGCATCCTGTTAATACCACCTCAATTAAGAACTAACGAAGCGATGACTAACCAAAGCTCAATCAAATACCCGATTCACACATTAGAGACGAACCTCAAAAACAATAATAATACATATGCAAGACAATAGGGGAACCAAACACACCCACAAAAACCTAAAACAACAAAAAAAGATGTCCAAAAAATTGAAACCTCATCCAGGTCAATATCAAAAACTGGCCGAAAACCACACAAAAAAAAGGCAAAAAACAAAAGAAAAAAATTAGACATCGGACCAAAACACCACCTTGGTTCCTTCGACTAACTGAACTCTAACGCTGTAGAAAAAAAAAAAAAACAAAAAACAATGATCAAAAAAGCAGAGCCAGATCAGAAAAAAAAAAACGAAATGTAAATCGCTTAAACTGACAAACAACAGCTAAGAAGAAAGAGGAAACAAAACAACAAGCAAAAAACGTGGCTAAGACAGACTAAAAATCACAAACAACTCTGATAGAGGGAAAATCCTCACAACCCCCCACCAAACTCTGCATACTCAGTATCGAGCTTCATGAAGTCAACACACATAGACATCACCGCAACAGACAGAAAAAAGCGAACCAGCCTAAAAACAAATAGACAAGAAAACCGCAAAAAAAAAAAACAACACAACAAACAACACCACCACACAAGAAACTGATTAGGAAAACAACACCGGTAGCTTCAGTCCAACACCAAAACCTACAATTCCTGGCACATCGTCCGATTAGAGCAAAACCCGCTATCCGCCATATAAAAACTTACTACCACAGTATAACACACACAATCAAACGTGGAAGCATTGAACAAATAAAAATCAAAATCTTCAAAGCAATGAAAAACGAGCAAAAGAAACATTTGATTCTTCTAATTTCAACATTAAAAAAATCCCAATAAAATTTTTACCAAGTTTGATAATTGGAGTCCTGTCAAAGACTGCAACCACTATACGTCTTCAATTTTAAAAAGGACATCAATTGAAAATGAACATTTCTATGAAGTTATTCACCCGCAGAATGCGCCTAGCAGATAATGGCCTTTAGAACAGAGGGAGGAACTATACACGATTGAGCATGCAAGAGAAAGTTTGCCAAAGGGGTATTTTAAAGAGAGTAAAAGAGGCTATTGCTATTGGTAAAAAAAGAATTTTTATCAACATGTGTGAAATGAACAGACACGGCACCACCGCATAATTGATAAAACCAATCTCAGACGAAACTAGGCCCTCGCATTAACACGTGGCTCATAACAACTACCCAATAAAATATACAATTAGTAGAAGAAAATGACTTTTTCAAAGCCTAATCGAAAAGAAAGAGATGTACAAGAGCGGGGGGATAAATGCTAACTTAAGAGCCATATAAAACAAGATAGTATTAAGTCCTAAATGAATAAGGAAGTCAAGGGTGACATTTATCAATCACATGCTTAAATTATGTAAGTATAGTATCAGTGTGATCAATCATAAATATATATCATATTAGCAAAAGCTGATTCCTTATGATATAAGCCAAGGGAAAGTGTTGTAGATTTATTATGAGAGTTTAGGAAGGTTTATGTCGATGGGATACAATATAGAATAAGACGCACATAGAGGAAAGAACAGTTTCAGATAACCAATAGAATTATAGTAAATTATTTATTGCTTCAAAATTAGAATGTAGAGTTGGATAGATAGGAAAATTTGTACCAATAGAAATGATAAATCTGCTTTTAAACCACAAAGAAGGTGTCATCAAATTGACTAGTGAAAAATTACTGGTACAACATATGGATATTAATGTGAATATCAAAATGGCAATGTACCTATTGGATTAAGAAATATATCCCCGGATGAAATCACTATTCAAATTATAGAGACGTTTTTTTATTAAAGAGAAGTATTTATATACCAAATTGGTTTCTAATTCTGAGATAACGGAGATTGGCGAATTGGTGACAGGAGTATGAATCAAGCCGATCTTAAGAAGAAAGACGTTTATTGTTTAAGTAAATCAAAGTGTCAAACGAATTATAATTGAATACGCAGGAAAATCAAGCTGAACCCTATTAAAGCTATATAATGCATTGACACTGTTCTACCTTGATCATATCGTATCGCTGTACCTTGTTTGCAAAGAGGAAGTATAATGTTCGAACTACATAGGTGGGGGATATGTCTTTTGCGAAAACCCACATGTAGTTAGTGCTTGAATTTGAAAAGAAAAGAAGTAGAATTATGGTTTGAAGAAAATAATATAAAGTCTACTATAAGTATGAGTTTCGAGATAGAAAAATTTGAAAAAAAATCATGCGAACTACGAGAAAGAATTTTCTGTAGAGATTTTAAAATCTTTTTTCTGTGGAGGCTAGTCGATGGATCGACTTCTTTTATATCTATAACAGGTTGAGTTTTGAAAAAGATGGTGCGTACGTGAAGTTCTATGAAAAATTGGAAACCGCGTAAATTAGTGAAAGAGGCAAGCACATGTGCTGCTAACTTGAGAAGGAAAGAGAGAAGATGAATAGTGATTGGAAGATCGAAATATTACTACAACCTAGAGAAACAAACTGCAAGAGGGAGAGAACTATAAACTAGTTATCAATTGTAGGTTCGGAGGCTTAATCAAATAATAATTGAACTCAGAAAACAAGAGATAAGCTAGAAGAATCAATAATAAAGACACGTGCATAACATTCAGCTCACTACAAGGCAAAATTGTATCTAGAAAATCTTTGACGAGACGGGAGATTATGCCTCTAAAGAAGGAAACTATCAAATTACGTTAGACCAGTTTTAAGGCCAATGTATAATACGAGGAAAACCCGAAATAAAGTTCCTATACTAGGCAATAGATACAATGGAGGGAAAAGATACAAGTTTTTATAAGTTCCAAATCCAAGAAAAGAATTAGAGGAATCTATGTCGAATTGAAAATTAGGATAGAATTATTAACAGGAACTGAGAAAATTCTCTATTACACTCATCATAGTTGAAACATTAAAGGCCATGTGCTGCCAATTTCCATTCTGAAAACTAATATCACTAGTCAAAAATTCAAACATTGAATGAAGTAACTATTACCGATCTCATAAGTGTCGGCTGATGTTATGATATAATTCAATTTACTTCAATGATGCTACCACCTATAAAACATTCTTTACCTTCTAAATAAGGGTTGAAAAGTGACGCTATTCTGAAACCCTTTTTCCATCAACCATACGTACTTTATAAAGCGACAGAAGTTCATTATGAACTAAGATTACTAATGCAATATGATGACTATTCTAGAAACGATGCATTAACATCCATTTCTCCAATTCCACTATCACAATTTCACCTGCTCTAATGCTCTGAAGTAAGCCAGTAACTAATTCAATATACAAAATAATGTTTGCCTGAAACATACCAACTGTGAAACTCTGACTAAGTTTCATACCTTACAATTTTATCCATCCCTTTTTCCTACATTACTCAATTCTTTATCTGCAGTGCATTACTTGCAATATACTGGAAATACATCCAGACTTCAGGTTCATAATAACTAGTTCTAAACTACTTTCTCTTGTCCGCAAACCCAGGATTTTAAGTCTTGAAGCAAGAGGTTCCATATCCCACATCCGTAGAATACTAAAAAAGAGGAATGTGAGAAAGCGCTCTGATAGGATGGGCATTTCTATTTTCTTCCATTTCTAACTTAAATGTACTTCTCGACGTTCGAATAAGGTATATATAAACCTCTTATACTATTTTATCAATTAATCTTAAAAAATACAAATATATTACAAAATTAATATATCCAGTAAAATGAAAAGAACAATCGCTGTAAAATATATTAATAAAAATAACACTACTATTACTATATTTGACCAATGGGTCAAAAAGATAATGTGACTATAAAAACCTATCCTGCTGGATGTGAATAAGAGACTTCTTGAGCGGGAGGAACCTAAAGAATACATCTTTGATTAAAAATTATTGCTTAAATTTAGTGATCACCCCGGACAGTCACATTTTGCATTCCACATCATTGAAACGTCTTGCGATACATCTTAGCTCTAGCTAGGCCGAGACTTCACAGAACTTGAAATAGAAAAAAAAGACAGAGAAACAGAGACATTTTGCATCCCACCCCAAGTGAATCATTGTTAGTAGCTTAGATGTGACGGCATTGGCGGGTTCTTTTTGATCACACATATAATTAGGAACATTTAAATTGTGATAGTTTTTATCTTTTTTATTACTTCACTTATCAGGAGAGAGTAGAGTTTTAACCAAAATATGACCTGCCACTCCCTCATTGGAAAAAACCGACTGGCTCAATCATGATACAATCTGATATGTTAGTAATATCACAGAACCAGTCCTATCTCAGTAGAAGAAGTCTTTGTTTATGCCAAATTCATAATGGTCAATTCTGGAGCTTCTTTCATCAGTATACGTTGAACGAGTAGATATTCTGCCATTCGCTGCACTATGACGAGTTCAGCTATATCTTCCATGCAGAATATGATCTTGTTTGACGGGAATTATTTTGCTGATAGTATTGGCTGTGCTTTGGTGTCAAACCCTGATAAGATTTTCTAAAGATGCCATGTACCCACCATTTGTTATCTTCAATTAATATTTATGCCTAATTAATCTGAATCAGTACAATAGGTGGATTTCAAAGGAATATATTGGCAATATATTTGGATCCCATTTTAGAAAGAATCTCACTGACCAGTTAGTTTTGATCCCGCTTCTGTGATTTCGATTACACATTCACGCCGCATAAGGAATACCAAAAGGGAACAAAGCGAAACGTGGATAATGTGCGCTAGAACGCGTCGACCAGTACGGTAGCAGATCTGATAGGAATATTCGCGTTTTCGTTTATTTTTGTCTAGAGTTGAAAGACAGGGCTTGGCTGGCTTTTTCAAATGATTGATCTGGAAAGAGTCAATCATAATCTGATAGCTTAGGGAGAGACTGTAAGGAAATTTTGGCGCTGAGGAAAATTGTTGAGAGACTTATGCAGTGAATAGAACCAGCTTTTCGGAAATGTGATATATATGCTTAGGGGACAACCCATTTTTGACGGTTACTTTAATCGCGACCTTCCCAGATCTCTGTAAAGAATTACTTGAAATAGTGATCTGTCAATGTCTCAGGTTGGAGAGTACATAAGGAAACTATCTTAAAAATCGCGACCAAGAAAATAGTACTACACGGTATGTCAGGCAATAACATCACCAAACTGATTTAGAAAATCGCAGTAGCGTGATGAAGTATTTATTTCGTACTGGTATGGAAAGTGTACTCCAAAATGAAGAGAGAGTACAATAAAATCTCTGGAATACAATTCTTGTAAGGAGAAGGCACGGAACTTAAGCACGAATTCAGCCCACTTAAAGATTCTTACGAATGCAAACTTGCGTCAAGCAGATGAAAGAGAGTTTATCACGTTTTTGTGGAAACAAACATTAGGGCCTTTTATTGTTGGCCAATTGAAAATATCAAGCGTTGGTACATTGAAGATCTTTGGTTTTGCGTTAAAGGTGTGCATGAATAAGAGTGGTTGCTCACTTGATTTAATGCCTGGGCCAACTTAGTTTCTTCAGAGATGCAGTGCTTGAGGGAAATGTTTTCTCTTACATTTATTTCCCAAGTATTTAAAGGGGGACCAGTCCATCTGCCGTTGACTCTGCCCGTGAGAAGCAATTCCAGTCTCGTAACTTGGGTGATGGTGGCGATAGGCTGAGCCGTATTT
>JABUQX010017387.1:0-12500 GCA_015478945.1 Trachelipus rathkii | reverse complement strand
CTACCTCTATTAATTTTTTTCTTTTTCATCCAAATATCAAATTAATTAGCTATGAAGAACAACACATCTTTGCCTCCTTTTCTCCACTATTAATATTAACCATTCACATTCCGCTAAATTTATTCTAAACATGCTAACTATCAACATTATTGTTACTTTGATTCTTATCAGGAAGCCTACACCAACACGCATATATCACATATCTCGCTCAGAACTTCCGCTATTTGATCCTGTCATAAGGCTATTGCAAATATAAGACTTAAATACAATTTATTCATTACCTCTCTCATTTGCTTCAATTGAAAATTTGATCTATACATCCTATACCACTTCTAAATGCACCTTGTTCTTCACCAATCAGTCCCTCGACACACTCTTTTAATCAAAATACCAGCATATATCTTCCCTACAAACCTCAATAAACTAACTCCCCCCCCCCATAGTTTCTAGTTACCCTTATCTCCCTTACACTTATATAAGTACTATTACTGCTCCCCTCTAATCCTTCGGGACTATACCCTCCAAAACGCTTTCTTACACAACTTACATATCCAGTCAATTGCAATCTCGCCTCCATTCTTGATCATTTCACTGGTGATTACATCTATACCTGCTGATTTACCTTTCTTCAAACTTCTCACTCTACATATTACCTCCTCCTCAAAATACCTATTTCTTCTTACACCATTGAACCCACAAACATTTACTATCACCTCTTCATTACTGTCAAGGCTATGCAGATTTTCAAGGTGTTCCTCCAAACTCTCCTCACATTCACTTCATTAGTCATGAAGGTACCATCCCTATGCAAATTCTATGAAGATTCCAAGTACTTTCTTAAGCTTTTGCACTTCCTTCCAGAACAGCTTCCTATTCCTTTGCATACCCCTATTCATCACACTTCCAAACTACTCATTTACCTACACAAACTCTTGTATACTTATGAATAAATACTCTTGTACTCAAAGGATGTATTACTTACACACACCTCCTCACAAAATACAATCACCTTTCTATCATTCTCATTTTATTTCACAACCCCAAGGCACCTATTCCACCATCTATTTTTTTTATCCATTATATATCCAACCATTCACGTTTCCCAACACAATCAATCTGAAGCTCTTACCTCTTCCAAAACATCATTCAGATTATCCCAGAAAGTCACAATATCCTCAAAATCACTCTCAGATGGACCATATGTTACAACCACACATACCTTGATCTTCTCAAACTTAAATTTCATCATTAGTATTCTATTACTCACACAAACAAAATCCATCATAGCTCTGTGCCACAAGTGACAAGTCACTCATCAGAATCGTATCTCCTCTCCACTACAGCACACAAACATTTCACCCCACACCACTCGTCATCACAGCTACCTTTTCATCTTAGTTCCAGTAATAGCTTGCAAATCAAACTTACCCATTCTAAATATATTTATCAGCTCTCTCCTCTTCTTGCTCACTATTTATTCCTCTAATATTACATGAACCCAGACAATTTATACAATTTCGCCAAAAGATACAAGGTCGCTTACAGTGGTTATGACCAGGTCTGAAGCATGCATTTGCATTCCCAGCCTTAGAGGTAAGTGGTAGTGGGTTGGCAAACCAACTACCACTGTCCTTTTAGCTGCCTCCTACGACACGTAGAACTTACGCTGTGGGAATTCTTTCTTCCCACACAAAGGGATATATGAAAAAAATGTCTAATAGTAATAGTCTTTTGTGGTGTGTGTGTTTGTGTGTTAACAGAATCTACTCCAGTGTAAAAGGAATGGGGAAATGAGCGCAAGAGGGGTGAATCATTAAGAACGGGAAGTGCATGGGATGATACCCTACATGCGCCCAAATGCTCAATGAGAAGTTAATGCTCACCGCTTGGAGAGCGCTACTTTTCGTCCCATATATATACTATACTATATATATAGTATATATATATATATATATATATATATATAATATAATATATACTATAGATATTATATATATATTATATAATATATATATATATATATATATATATAATATAGATATATATATATATATTATATATTATATATATATATAATATATATTAATATAATACTATATATTAATATATATATATATATATAATATAATATATATATATATATTATATATATATGTATGTTTTTTTTTGCTGCATTAATAAATAATTTAAAAATGAAGCCATGCGCAGAACAGCACAAATAAAAAAAAATGCTTTATTTTTCCTAATTCTGAGAAGTTTGCTTTGCTTCATTCAAGATTACAGATCACCCTAAACCAATGCTGCGAGTTAAACATGTCTCTTGCTGTTTCCTTATACATAACCCTAAAATTATCCCTTCTTTATTGTAGAATTTTTTCAACTGAACAACAACAAAGACTTGGAAATGCCAGCAAATTCTTAAACTGATCTGAACTGTTTCTTTCAATGAGACTATTGAACACGGAACACTATTCATACTTTTCTTGTTGCACTTGTTATAAAACTTAATCTTCATACTACCATTATCTTACTTCAGTACTTATCTTACTTTCAAACAAATCATTCAAAAATCAATATTGGACATTGGAACCAAAACATCTTTAAAGAGTTTCTACTCACAATTTATCCTTTTGAAGCGAAAATTATTTTTTAATAGTTTTTAATGAGACTCAAATTCCTTTCCATATGCAAATATGAAATGGAGAGCAAAAGATCATTACATATTATTGTCTCCAAATGCGGTTTGACCATATTTACAACTCCAGAGATGGTTCTAACATTATTAAAAATTCAGTACCTTTTCATACTGTATCATCATCAGCTTCAAAAATGATATTTCTTGTCAATTTAAGTCAAAAATAAAAAAGATCAAAAATTTTAAACAAATTAAATTTAAGTAAGCAGTAATAATTGTTAATTTATTTACTTAAAAATTCCTAAAACATACATTTACCTTTTTCTTTCTAAGTCTACAAACGTTTTCCCCATTCCTCCAAACTCCATATACACTCCACCATACTTTCATAATTCATGAAGGAAATAAAAAGACAAAAATAAATGAAATGAGTAAATTAAAATTTTATAATAAATAAAAAACTTAAATAAATTAAAAAATAAAATACATTCACGATTTTTAAAGCCATGCTAATTAATATAACCATCATTAAAAATGTAAAAACCTGAAAACTAAAAAAAATAAAATAAAAAACTACAGTAGTAAGATTAACTCCTTTACAATAAATAACTGTACTCAGATTTGACTAATAATCATTACAAGAACATATCGATGAAAAAAGCATAAGAGATAGAAAAAACAAGCATTAAAGCATTTATTCAATGTAATGATGTGGCATTCTTAGTATATACTAAATACCTACTTCTTTATTCCTCAGAAATGTAGTTTGATGCTAAGAAAAAAATGTTAGGAAATGTTAATTTGAATTCATCACACATCATCAGGAAGCACAAAATTAGTGACATTTAAAAAAAAAAAAAAAAAAAAAAAAAAAAAACTTTCTGGAATGTGACTTATTATTAGTCATTTACTTTAGCTAATATTAACAAAGCATGTTCCAAACTTACAAATATTACGAATTAATTTTATTAGCATATTTAAATTAGACACAAATGAAACCATAAGGATTATGTTAGGTCATTTAAGGGATTATTGACCAAAGATGCTTACCCTGTTATTTATGTATCTTAAGATGAAGTCCAAGAGGAATGATTTGCCTTTCCTAAAAGCTCCCGCCACAGCAACAACACAAACATGTTTTTCTGGCTATTAGTGGATTTAGTAAAATTTCTTCGAGTGCCTCTTCTTGAAGTTCAAAAATTCCGGTTTCCTCATTTTGTATCAAAATTGGAACTGGGATGGCATTAAGTTCCCTGCAAAAAAAAAATTTACATTTCTTAATTAAAAGTCCACCTAATTATTATTTTTATTACCTTATATAAGATGAAACTTACTGAAAAGACAAAGTGAATACAGGGTCACAAAGTTAGAGCAAATATATATATTATATAGTAATAATATATATATATATATATTATATATATATATATATATTATAAGTATATATATATATATATATATATATGATATATTATATATGATATTATATATATATTATATATAAATATCATATATATATAATAATATATATATATTATATAATTATTATATATATATATATATATATATATATAATATAGTATTATATAATTTATATAAAAATAATATCAATAAAAGTATTATATAGTATGTAATTATAAATATAATTACCGTATCATATAGACCTATTTATTAATATATATAAATATTATTATATATATATATATACTATATTATATATATATATATATATATATATTATATATATAATTTACGGGAGTACCGATAGTATCGTATCGCAGTATGTCATCGAAAATTAATGAGTTCGTGAGCCTCTAATATAATGAAGAATCATTAGATTGCTTTATATTGCAAATGGTTTTAACTTCTAACTTGCGATTAATCATTGCTCTGTCGCTCAAAATTAAGGTAAGGAAATATTCTTGTTACATTTTCCTAATTAGTTATGTAAAGGCTAACATTCTATGAGTCTTTAAACACTGTAAAATAAAAAGCAACTTTATTTCAATCCGTTGTAGAGTGTGAATCAGATTTTCTTTTGCTACAGATGCATGCATTACAATGAACCACTTTACAACAAACAGATAACACTTTATATCAGGCTTTCTTAAGCTATGGATTGCTAAAAGATTATTGTGCACATAAATTTTAAAAGTATTTGAATTGTTTAAATTAGAAGCTTCTTCCTTAACATACGAATATATTCCTTGTGGCACTTATATAGTTAATTTCCTTTCATTGATAAATAATTTTTAAATAAATTTTGGTTTATTTTAATATATTTTGACATATTTTACCTTTAGTTATAAACAGTTAATTTAAAGTTTATGCTTTATTTAGTACCTGTTAGATTATGATTAAAGACTAATTGTACATATCACTTCAAGAATGGCTCAATGTTTGTGACAGTATATCAGTTTTGATATAGAAAAAAATTATAAATGTTTTATAACTAGGTGGGGGATTTTTTCGAAAGAATTATCACCAAAAAAGAAAACCAGATATTCTGGTTTTAAAGTGTAAATGTTAATTCAAAACCACTATAGCTGTAATTTGTTCCAATTTAATAAATGAATACTAAAATAAAAGGTTTTGAAATAATGAAAATCACTCTTGAACAATTGAATAATGATTTAGGCAAGATCCACATAACCATGGTTATTCAATAATCAAAACAATGAATAAAGTACCGTACATCACCAAACGA
This sequence comes from Trachelipus rathkii, assembly GCA_015478945.1. Lineage (NCBI taxonomy): Eukaryota > Metazoa > Arthropoda > Malacostraca > Isopoda > Trachelipodidae > Trachelipus > Trachelipus rathkii. Next base: position 7,158 of record JABUQX010017387.1, on the reverse strand, counting down.
GTCTGTTCCATTACTCACTACTATTCATTTGAAAATATAGTTATATATATATATATATATATTTTATATATTATATATATATATATATTATTATATATGAATATAAAAGTACTCAAGTTAATATAATATATTATGAAATTACACCTATATATATATATATATATATTTTATTGTGCTATATACTTCTCAGAAGAAAGTAAAATAATTAAAATACGACTTTAAATAATTTAATTATGTGTTGAATTATTAAAAGTTGGTGATATTAAACCATTACTCAAGAAGAAATTTATAATGACAATATAATATTTCCTGCCTTCAGAAATTTCTTTTGGGATTTTAGCATAGTAAGCATGTGAACTTGCTTGAAAATCTTGAAAAGCTTCACGCATTTTAAGGAATTGCTAACGTTAAGTTTAAAAATAAAATATACATAAATCTTGAAATGCCTTGAAAATCGGATTATTGGCTAATGTCTGGAGAGAAAAGAGAAATATACAGCTATTATACTATTATTATTATTATTATTATTATTATCACCTTTCATATATTTTCAGCAATTTTATAATGATTCAAGGTGACAATTAAGTCCACTCATAAAAGCTAATGATAGGTGTTTTTCTAGTGTCTTGCCTTTACTAAACTAGGAAAAGGGAAAAATGATTGATTAAGCAATTCTTTCTTTATAAAAAAAAAAAAAAAAAAAACTGTCATTTTACATATCTATAATACAAAGTAATATTTAAAATACAAAATGATTTTAAATAAACTTAAAAAAACTTCTACAGTTCAAGAATTATGGAACAAAGCCAACAGGCAGAGAAGATGACTCTAGACACAATGCCTAAAATATTAGTGTATATACATTTAGTGGGAAATTTATTTCTAACATTGAATCATCAAAGTTGGTAAAAATAAAAACTGATTGCAACAGACCAAAATTACCTTTGGCTGTAACTCAACATGAATGTGCTAATATTAAGTGTATAAAAAAAAAAAAAAACTTACCCATCTTCTTGCATTTCTTGTACTCCAGACATCTTCAATATTTAAGTAAAAAAATTTGTATTGTAGACTTAAAAATATATTAACACTGAAAATAGATTAAAAAATGCATATATCCATTATGGAATTCAAGATGCTGATAATGTAAATTATTTTGTACATTTTTAAGTACACTGAAGAGTGAGTACTACTTACACCATTATGCACAATACACAGACAAAAACAAAAATAAATAAATAAATAAAACAAAAAGCTAGACAATAAATGTCTAAAAAATTTTTTAAAAAGTTTTCCATATTAAGTGCTATATCACAATAATATTCAAAATTTTACTTTTATATTCCTATCAAATTACAAAAAACGGTAAATAAGTTTAAGAACTACCAGTACCATTATAAATTTTGTAATCTGTAAGAGCTTTCAGTTCTAACAGAAAGCAAAATAGCATTAAAAATATATGTGCAATTTTTACAGAAAAAAAAATCTTGGGCTTTTCCTATCTTCACAGAATATAACATTTCAAGTAAAATTTTGGCAAACAATTTTGCAGAGGCTATGTTAGATGATGTTGCTGAACAATTGGCACAATTTCAAAGATCTCAATTCATTGGCAAACCTAACTTCAGTCTAACTAAACAGGATCCTTTGAAACAGAAATAGTCTGAAATCATAATCAACATTATTAATGGGATTCTTGCCATGTTTGAGTTGTGCAGGCCTGCTCTAAACATTGTCCTAACACTTTCAAATTGTTACTAATAACCGTAACAAACCTTTTCTTTTATCAACAGACTTTAGCCACCTCCCATTCATGTCATAATTAAAGTCCTTATTTGAGTTACCAATGTGAAGTACCTTACACCTTTTGCTATTGAAATGTTTGTTACATATCATCCCATACAAGAAGTTTATCCAACTCATAATGAATTCATACAACCTTCAAGATTCCCAATTTTTCAGAAGTTGCTAATTTAACATCATCAAACTTACAAACATTACTTTTTATCCTCCATTCAAATCATTTAATTGATTAAGAACAGAAGTGAGCCCAGCATAGACACCTAAGAAACACCACTATTTATCAGCTCCCATGATATTTATGACTTAAGTGCCACACATTGTCTTCTGTTACACAGAAAATTATTTAAAGTTAGAAAACTCCACCTACTATACCATACTGTGATAATTTGTGCTTCAACATAGCATGGGGAACTTGATCAAACAAATATGAACATGATCCCCTTTGTTAAAAATATCAGTGATATGCTCCACAAATTCTATGAGATTCATCTAACAATACAATATCTATCTTTCCTAAAACCCTGCTAACAATAATGCAATATATTATCTAATAAATTTTCTCAATTTGAATTCAATGTTCTTTCCAAAACCTTTTCTAGTAATGATGCTAAACTAACTGGAAAATAATTTCCCAAATCTTTACTACCTTTTTGTATATTTGAGGTGCTACAATTTTTTTTTTATTTTGCATGCAAAAACATGAAAATTTACTTGTCCTAATCCACGGCACCATCAAAGTAATCATCTTGGAATTATATAAAATGATTCTGCAACATTTCCATATTTGGAAGCACTCATTAAATTCTGCCAACTGTAATGTTTTAGAACTTGCTGCAATTCTGCATGGACCCTTTCAATCAAATGAAAATGCAGCCGTTTTAACTGGAGTTTCATTTCTGGAAACTGGTAGAAGTCACAAGTCAGGTGAGTAGGTAAGACACATTTTCATGGTGTAACAACCAGTCTCTTCTTCCATATTTCAGCCCGAGACATTTTCATGGTGTAGTCTCTTCCACATTTCAGCCCATTTGCACCCCATATTCATGAGCAGCAATCTTAAAACATTACCATTAGCAATATGACCAGATGGAAGACTCTTTAAGCATAATTCCTTGAATAGAAGAAAACATGCTCAGCAATGACATATGTTGATGCAAACTTGGTGCACTTTTTTCAGTTAAAGTGAAGTTGGCAATTTCTGTCATTTGTTTCAGTGTTATAAATGTACGCTCATGATTCATCATCAATTATGACTCTGGATAGAAGTTAATAGTCATTTGGAACTTTCTTGAAGTTCATAGCACGCCAGAACCCTAATGGCCTGTTCAAGAGAGAAGGAACAGACTTTGCTGCAATTCATCTCATTTTCAGTTCATCCATTGACATGTCCTGTATCACAGCCCAATGGGAGTACAAACATCGTGGACAGTTTGAATCCTATCTGCAAGGACAATTTCATGCACTTTGGTGCCATTTCCAGAGTTGCATATGTTAGTGGTCAAACCGAATGTTTATGTTCAACAGATTCCCACCATTTATGAAGTGTTCAAGCCAAAATAAATGTTTTTTTTGGCTTAAAATTTACTCTTCAAAATTTGCAGATTTACAAGGTATCAAGAAAATGACCAAAACCAGGAAACATATCCACTCAAAGATGCTAGTTGGCAGACTAACTAACTGTTGAATGCTACAGAGGCACCTAATGGCAAAAGTTTGCACCTCTACTGGTTTGCATGTGATATTTAAATTATTGGAAATTTTAAGTAGCACCTTGTATGCACATGTGCTACTTTCCAGCCATCAGTAGCTCAATAAACAAGCGATGTTAAACATTAAGTGTAAAGCATAAGCAAAGCTATTGCTTCCTTCTTTAGCAATTCTACCATATGTACCATCATGACCTGAAAATTTATTGGTTTACACAATTACGTACTTACTTTTTTAATTCAAACTAATTTATAGGGAAACAAGATCTTCTAGAATATGTTCTGCATGAGCACCAAACTGGAAATTATTATCAACTCTGGCAGCTGTGAATATTTAAGCAAATAACATATATAGCATATTTGCTAATTCTGTAAACAAAATATCCACTTTATTATCATCTCAATTGGACCAGTTTTCATATTTTTATTTTTAACTTGTGAAAAACAAATTTCTTCAGATTCTTGTTACAATTCCTTCCTAGATTAATGATGCTTGTTTCTAAGAATCCTTATCACCTGATTTTGAGTATATTTCCAACACTTTCTGTACTATGAGCTTTTAAGTTTCCGGTTACTCTCCTTGAATCTTTTTCTTTCTCTCTCTCCTCAACCAATTTGGTTTTATACTTTTAACATATTCTCTGAAACGCTGTAAATGAAAATTTTCCAAAACTGTTATGTCTCCCAACATTTCAAAATAGTTTTAATATTCAAATTCCTTTTTCCAGCCAATCCCTGTAATTTTCTGAATTTGTTATAACCTTCATTTTTCGAATCTAATATCTGTACCTTATTTTCAATTAGAGCTGGTTCATAAGCTGAATTTAAATTACATCAAATTATATGGCTTTCTTTGACTTTAACTTAACCAACCAAAGTTTCATCATTAACCAGTACTAAATCTAATAAGGCAACAGATCTTGTGGTTTTGATAATTCCCAGAGTTAAAAATGTATTTAATAAACTGTTTAGAATAGCTTACTGTCTTCATTATCAAGATATAAAATGCTGCAATAAATTTCAGTAGTTAAAATCACCCACAAAACTATGCCTATTTCCTCATCGCTGCATGCTGACTTGATCAAACTTATTGCCATATCAAATTTTCAACTATGACCAAATAGTCTATAAAATGACACTATTCTTGGATTTATTATCAAAATAATTAATATTACCTATATATTACCTAATAACATGACAGTAGTGCAGTACAATTTAAGCTAAAAAGCCACATATATTAATTATACAATACTGTATTTAATTTGGCTTTTTCCTAACCCTCAAATTATTCACATAGCTATTTGTATACTGAATATTTGGCGCATCCCGAATAGTTAATTAGAATAGACTAAATAGCAGAACTATTTGTATACTGAATATTTGGCGCATCCCGAAAGTTAATTAGAAAAGTAAAGAGCTGATCAGTGAACATTATAATAGCTATGTTAGACCATTGAGTACTGTGCCCAGGTTTTGGCTCTTTATCTTAAGACATTAATTAATATAGTGCAAAGCAACGATAATAATTTTTGGAATTAAAAGCAAGAATTACAGTGATAGGCTAAAGAACTGAGGAAATTTTTTACATAAGGACATGAGAAAATTAAGACTGTCCCAGTCAAACTAAAGTCGATAACTTCCCAACCTAAATACACATGCAATTATAAATTAGGTCTACTGGTTTCCACATAGGGGCCACACAAAGTCTTTGCTATGCAGGTTATCTTTAATAACCAACAACAAACCTGCCATTTAGACTATGCCATGTTACACACAAACATTTTATGGGGAAATAAAATATTCTTCAACACCTATTACAGGTGAGGTGGTACAAAAGGTGAAGCCTTCATAGGGGCACCTTCCAATCTGTCTATCTATCTTTCTATCGTTGTATCACTTTAATCTCCATTCTTTTAAGATTTATATCTTTAAATTGGTTTTATCTACCACACAAAACATAAATAAACTATTCAATTATAAAAAAAATTTAGCTACAAATTCATTAAAAGCATTTATATCACTGACACTCAGGTTTGCTGGCCAACCTTGCATTGGATTTATATATATATATATATATATATATATATATATATATTTATATATATATATATATATATATATATGTATATATATATATATATATATATATATATATATATATTAATACTATATATATATATATATATATATTATATATATATATATATATTTCTATATATATATATATATATATATATATATATATATATATATATATATATATATATATATATATATATATATATATATATATATATATATATATATATATATATATATATTCAGGACAGATACTTGAAAGGGGTGAAAGAATCGTAACTTACATATGGGAATCCTTGTGCCAACGACGGTTCCAGAGCCCTTACGCCTCCGGTAATAAGAGCATTTATATTAGACCTGTCACTACCCATCGCTGCATCGTATGTCTCTTGGAAATAATTATGATGCCCAAACCATCCACATGCATTAATAACTGAAAGTTATGGTCACACATGTGTAATCTAACAATAACTGCTATAACTAAAAAACCACGCCAATTTGGCTTCGTCAATATATTGCCTGTTATTCATCCATAAGCGAATCTAGCAGTTTCTTAATCTTGTCGAGTCCTCAACTCAACCTCCTCTGGCAGACTATTCCAAAAATTTAACAACCCTATTACTGAATGCATGCTTTGCTTATATCAAGATGGCATGCTTTCATAATTTTCTTATGCCCCCTGGTCACCTGTCACCTCTACTATGAAAAAATTTATTGGTCTCTATGTTATCAGATGTAAATATTTTGTAAGACTTGTAGCATCATGTCCCCTCACAGGAAATCGCACTCACAGAAAAACATTCCTAACACCTTCAGCCTCTCCTTCAGCCTCTCTTACCCTCAAACCCAGAAATCATCCTTCTACTCTACGTTGCACTCTCTATAGCATATCTAAGTCTTTCTTTAAATATATATATATATATATATATATATATATATATATATATCTTATATATATATACACCTATATATCTTTATATATATATATATATATATATATATACCTATATATATAATCATTTTGAGGTGATCATAAAATTTGTTTTTATGAATCATTGAATATCAAACTTTGATGACTTTACATAATAGTTTTCTCATTTAAACCTTAATATTTGTAGAATAATGAAAATAACATAAAATATAAATAAACACATAAATTTTTTGAAAAATTCCATTTTCAAGAAATTGGGGAAAACCAACCATGCCATCTTATTATGCTTTTACATGTCAAACTAATATTGAGTATGCGCTACATGTATAATACGTATTATTGAGTTATAGAATTAAATTTGGATAGAAAAACACAAGTCTAAGTTATATTTTATTAACATTTGCAAATGTTGATTTTTATCAGTATGAGAATTAAGTTTCATAGTTTTATGCTAACTTAAAATTAGAGTAACTTATGACAGGTAATTTAATAATTTTATTAATAATAATAATATTACTTTTTAACAAAAATATGCACTTTATTTTACAAGTAGGCCTATGCAAATTTCACATGAACTTGACGAAAAAAAATTTACATTATAATAATTTAAATTATGACAATCAATTTTAACTAATTTTT
>JABUQX010017386.1:0-33378 GCA_015478945.1 Trachelipus rathkii | reverse complement strand
GATATATATATATATTATGTTTGTATATTTTATATATATATAGCGTATGGCCGATTCTTTGTGAGCCGTTGTGGGTCCTGTACATTACTGTAATATACTTACTTAATAATTTATTATAATTTGATTAATATTATATTATTAACCATCAGATTTTAGGATTATACTATATATTATAGGTTCATTAAATATTATTAATTTATTATTTAATTATTATTTTATTATTATTATTTATTTAATATTTATATATATATTATATTATTATTTTTATTCCAAATATTTTATTTATTTTTATTTAGTTTATTATTTAATTAATCATTCCTATTATTATAATTAAATATACAACCTTATATTAAATTATGTTGTTGGGTAAATATCTATTTAGTAGTTTATATATTTCACATATATATATATAATTTTTATAGATATAAATATACAACCTTGAATGGATATAGTATACTTTAGTTAACTGATTCAAAGGGGACAAATTCACAGGGTCTAGGACCCACTGACTTAGCACGAATTTTTTTTTCTCGAAATTAATATTTAATTTTAATTAAAGTAAACTCAAGATAATCATTGGGAAATGACGTATATCTATGAGTTGACTTAATTTTTTTTTGTTGCCCAGACCCCGATTCGAAAAATTTTTATTATCTTTATTTAATTTTTGCATTAAAGCAAATTTTATTAGATTTTTTTTCTGAATCGGAGCCTAAGGTAAACCAATTTATAAGTAATAATAATAATAATATAAAATAATAAGTAATATATAATAATAATAATTATATATTAATTATAGAGTATTATAATAATATAAATATAATTAATTAATAGTATAATATATAAATTAATAATAAGTAAATAATAATAAAATATAATAATTAAATAATAAATAATTGAGATAATGAATTAAAAATAATAATAATATTATAATTAATAATAATTTATATAATTAATAATAATAATAATAATAATAATTAATAATAATTTAAATAAATAATAATAATAATACATAATAATAATAATAATATTATAATAATAATAATAATAAAAATATTAAATAATAATAAGAACAATGACTGGATGCAAATATTTCCAACCTATAAAAAAAGTTTACACGAGTAAAAGGTTCACATATAAACAATGTGTAAGATTACATTATATAATATATATATGTATATAAATATATATAATATAATATTATAATTTATAATAATATATATAATATTAATTATAATATATATATATATATATATATATATAATATATATATTTATTATATTATAATATAATATATATACTTATACTTTATTATATATATATTATATAATATATATATATATATAATATATATATTAAATATGCTAGATTATTAAAACCAATCAACATAATTTTAAACATTTTGGAAATAAGAATTATATTATTCCCTTTGGGATTCGTGAGTAGTAAGACTGCAACTTAACCTTGGGTTGGTGATTTGATTTGAATTTAGACAATGACTGAGATTTATGTTACAAAATGTATAAATAAAACAGAGAAATTTAGAAAATTATAAAATAAAATAATATTAAACTTAATGATTAAGATAATGATTATGATTAATTACTTGCTTAGTTAAATAAGTTCTACTAATATATAAACAAAAATTATTCTTCTTCTCTCTTAATTATTATGATCAAATTAATAAGCTACCTCTGGTGATTAATATTTAAATTTTTCATTAATTTTGGTTTTAGGATGGACCAAATATATTATAATAAGTTGATTCCAACAAATAGAAGATTCAGGTTCCTTCAAGACTTATGGGCTTATATACTAAAAATTAGGTATATCCTGTAATATTAATGATGGTTTTTCACTCGAGAGTCGAATGAGCATTCTATAGTACTGAAAAGTAAGGTAATGATTAATGTAAGATTTGATCTAGTGGGTTTAAATGATATTATACTTACTTATGTTTGGCTGCATATATAAGCTCGAGTGGAAAGTTTTACTATGAGATTTTGAATCGGCTGAGGGAAGGTAGTAGGCATCACAGTCACTTCAACATTTTTATATTGATAAATATATACTTTAGAAGACACACAGACAGGCGAATATGAATGGATTCATCTAGTTGACTATAAACATAACTCCAATTTTCATTTTACACTGTAGATGAAATAATATAATATTAAAATTTAAATACTGAGGAGAAAGTTATTGTTTTATTAAAGAGAATTTACAAATTTTATCGTTCGAATTTCTAATAACTCATTCTTACCAAAGTAAAGGTAATCTATTCATAAAAGATATTATATTTTATATTCAGGATATCCTTTTACTATGCGGGAACTATACATCCGTGAAAAGTAAATAGATTGTATTTATTATTGTTAAATTATTGAATGAAAGAAAGTTTACGTATAAAGTTTAATATTTAATTCGAAATTATATCAAAATTCTAAGGAACGCCTTAATTTCATTCTAATGAATATAATTATACTCGATTTTCATGGTGAAATTCTAGTATACAATATGATAAGATAGTAATTACATAATAGAGAGTGATGATATACTATGATAAATCCCCTATTCAAAAATGTTCTTATTGATAATGTTAATTTTTATAAAAATATAGTAAATTGAATGAATTAAATTATAGTATGTATCAATCTAGTAAAGTAGGTTTCCTATGAAAAACTGACCTGGGAATCCGAACAATCTACACAGCTTATTTATTTTCTGTCTAACTTTAATCATTAATACTTTGATATTCCTGAAAAAAGCACAGACATAATTTATTCTTCTCCAACTCAATATGTAGATTAATATTGATAATTAATTCAACTAATTTTTAAAGCCTGTTGTATTGTTCTAAAAATATAAATTTATTGTCAATATGATACATTGACTTAATAAAGAAGAAAAGAAGTCATCAACATATCTTCAGATATAAAGTAACTAGTTTTTAAAATAATAATTCATTCTTGGACAATTTTTTTAAATGTCAATATTTCTTCATAAAAAAACATAAAATATTATGAACTTTAATCACAAGTTAATGTGGTTACAAGAGCGTAACAACTCCTATAGACAATAACACTTCATACATTTATGTTTATATAAAAAACTGAATCATTGAATAAGAATATTTATATTCTTCAGTTGTAATAAAAATATGTATAGATAGTACATTACTCCCTCCAAGATTTAAATTTCCTGAAATCATGAAATACTAAACAAAGAATTTAAAACAATGAGACAAGTAAAGCTTTCGTTCTAAATGGCTATCAATTAGTAAATATAACTTTGAATACATTTAAAAAACTATTTCATTATGATATAATTTGCATTTTGAAATTTATTATTTCGTTATAAACGGTAAATAAAGAATAAGTAATCTTTAACAGTTTAGTAAAAGATTGTTCAGTTAAATTATTTTCAAATTAAGTATTATTTGAAATAAAGTAAATTTAATTTTTATAGTTTTAATAATAGTGACCAATAGCTAGACAAAAACTAGGTCGAAAACCGGGCAGTCAGTTTACTGCACTTTTTTTGGCAGTTCCATATCACGATTACCTGGTCACCTTGTCAACTCGGATAAGAATAAAAGTAGAATAGGAATAAGTTCTCATCATTCATATATTTTGTATTAACATTTTAAGTATATATTCCTTTTTGGTATTTTTCTATTTTCAATTTATTAAATATACCTACCATACTACGTTGGAAACCTTGTGTCTACATGATTTGATTCTCACTAGTTAGCTTCCCAATTGATTTTGATGCCTAATCAATTGTCTAAGTTTGACACGTCCTGATTCTAAGGATAAACCTTAAATTATACTTTTTGTGCTATAGTCTCTTATCTTGTCCAGAAGATACTATATACCAGCTTCCTTTGCTCAGAGGTTTAGTAAGTTATTATAGTCATTATGTTTGAAAGTATCCTTTTAAGTTTTGAGATATCACTCCTTAGCATATATTCACACCTCATACTACTCATACTTCATATATTAGTATGATAGGCAAGGTTTCTTGCGTTCTCACACATACTTTGTGTACGCATATAATTGAAGTGTGAATACGCTAATAAATTATTCGATAATATCGCTTGAATATAACTCAGAGATCTTTCCGTCCTCTACTCTTCAGTAAATTTGTTGCATAATATGAGAAACGTATCTATCAAACATTTTCGCTAGTAGTTTTCATAATAAGGTGAAGAATAAAACTATATGCAAATATATCTAATTAACTGTGACTATTTTTTTCAATAAGATTATTAAGCCTTTAGCAAGACTGTGTTCATTTCCCTGTACCACTATCTCTATTACGTCACATCAATATGTATATCTATAATTCATTAAAATATACTCAACTTGGATTGGTAATATTTCCTATCTGATAATGAAGAGAATTCCTTTATATAGAGTAGTAAACCGCTTCCTACTCATCATGATGCAGGTCCTTTCTACATTATGCTAACTCTCATATATTTCAACTATATAGGTTTATATTTATATAGATTACCTAATACTATATTAATAACCAATATTACTATATTATAAATATACGTATTCTACTCTCTTATCCATTTACTAATATTTATCATACTTACCATACTTACCTCAATACTAACCGTACTCACTTACTAATTCATGTATACAATATTAATAATATATTATATTATATATATATACATATTATATTATATCATTTAAAACATATATTAATATATAATATTAATATATTATATAATATATATACTATAACTCAATATATATATTATATTATACAATAATATCTACTTACATATAACTAATACATTAAATATAAATCACAGACAACTGGTGTACATAGTACTTTAATAAATATATACATTATATATTTCAATTATATCAAAATAATAATATATGCGTTCAATTTTTATTTAATAGAATGTTTATATTTTTAAATTCTTTAGTGATACGAATAGGAATCATATTAATTAAATATAAAATGTATAACTGACTATATTGTCAATGATTTTGATTGGTTTTAAAATTAACTATTAGTATAGGATTAAATTACGGACCCTCTTCAAATGTAATATCCTTACTTTAAATAGTACAAATAAATCTCAAATAAATGATGAAGAATTTGACAGCTATATTTAATGTATTGTTGCTATTCACACCTAATAGCTCATATATAAAATATGCCGAGTGAGCTTAGCTACGTGCTTTAGAGTGTATTATTTTAATTTCAGTTAAATTTTGATTAGTTAATGTTATTCGTTAAAAGACTTTGTAGCAGCATCCTTGAATTCAAAATAATAAAATTGCTCTCTCTCTCATCTTATTATTATTGAGTATATGTGTGATCCGCAAGGTGGCTTCAAGCCGCTAGGCCCTCATCATATCATCCCCCCCCGTGAACTCCCGCCAGCGACGGAGTGCTACACCCCGCTCAGCAATCAGCTTCGCTGATGACGAGATACCGGAGAGGTGGAGTTTCATATTCATAAATTATAAAAATTCACCATTTAAATTCATATAATATAATTAATCATTGAATATACTAATATATATATATAAATGGAAATGATAACTTAAGAAAAAAACAATTAAATCCTATATTAAGATAAATTACATTTGTCTAGGTACTAATCTAATTAAATATATATTTTAAATATTTATTCGTTAATAATATATTAATAAATATTAATAATTAAATCAATTAATTATAAATCAATATAATAATAATATAAATAATAGTATAATATAATAATAAATCTGATTAATTCTTTAAAAATTATATTATGCTATAATAAACTGTTTAATAACTCACACTAGACAAGAGTGGCAGCAATATAAGATATAGTGAGTCCTCAGTAATAATTCTAGTTATAGTTTTACTTATCTCAGAATAATTTTTCCCCGTATGATATAAACAGATATCATACTTACTCTCCCCTCCAATATAATGATTAACATTATTTAATCATAAACTATTTTACTAATCCTTATGTATACTCACTATTATATATGATACTTATCAAACCTATATTATCTCTAATAAATCACTTACTATTTATATTTCACTCACTCTCTCTATTATTTTTAGATTTTATCTTATATTACTACCTATTCTTATATATATCATAATTAGCCATCTATCGTATTATACTCACCGCTAATATGAGACCTATTACATATTAATAAATCCTTATACTTAGCTCGAGCCTATTCATAACTTCATTATTGGAATACTCCTATAATAATATCTCTCAATACTACCTTAAGATAATATATCATATACGGGATATTATATACTTATAATTTTACTAATCATCTCAAGATTAATGTATTAATCACAATATTCATTGAAACTATTGTCGTAATGTCTATATCATTTCCATACAAGTTTACCCTACTCTTAAAACCAACTTAAATAAACTATACTAATAATATTACTAATAACAATACAATATATTAATTATAATAATAAATAATATTATAAATCATAGTGGAAAACAGTTTTGTCAACTAATAATACTCACATATATAAATATTATTTAATCACTAATTATATATAATTATCAAATATATTATATATATCTCTAATATAAATAATATAATAATTATTAACATTAATTTTCAACTAATGTATTCTATCATTTTCAACTGTTTGAAATACATAATGTATCCATATTATATCATACGTAGATATAAAATTTGGCGATTTAAAAACTCCTTAATTATTTAATTTTATATTATATAGTACGTACGATGTGTGTTCGCCGTGACCATATTAATCACCCATACATACACCAACACACACAGACATTCTAACCTATTATATAAACAAGCAATACATCCCTCACATTATACATTTTCACTCTACGAACTTTATTCGACCTAACTCAACTACATCTGACCATTTCTGAGTACACGCTTTCTTAATGTGGAAATAAGTGAACTCCAATTAACCCAAGTATACATACACACAGGTATACCTATAAAACCCACCTCCCCTCCTAACTACACCCACTGGTTCTCTGCCCTACTCATTCACACAAATAACATAAAAAAGCTCAAAGATTCACCAAAACCACGTGATCACTTCAAAATATATCATCTTACTCCAATAACCAACCTTCCTAAATTCCAGAAAATACAAATTATAATCCATACAATACTTACGTGTTACACCATACCTCATACCCCTACTAATCCCTTAACACTAGGTACCTTACTAAAAAAAGTTACCTCATAAAAACTTAGTATTAACATACTATAAATCAATAATAAAAGTCAGCACTAAACTTCACATAATCTTTTCTGTCCCTTATACTCTTAATAATCAATAGAAACATAAATTAAAACACACATCATTAACCTCACAAATTCAATATCATATTATACACATCATCAACATATACAACATGAATCACTCTCAAGACTGCCACTCAAATAAAATCATCATAAACCCTCCACTAAGACACAAATGAATACAAGGTCTACTTCTCAAAATCAACAATGCGTATATATCATATAATCGCACGTCTTACCCAATTGCCATCTGTCAATTATTTATTCCTAAGTGTGAAACTCTCACGATCGGTGAAATTTATTTCCGGTGAGACTGACCCATAATCTTCAACATCAAGCAGATTTAATCCGACGACATTATTATGAACTCCTGTACTCTCACCAACCACCTATACGTCATATTACAATCATCATATATAAATCATAAATTGGATAAACTTAATCACCAACATCTAAAATACACACTAAACATACACAGACACCCAGTTAGTGCCAAAAAATTATAACAGTGAATATTAACCTCACTAAATATATCAATATAACATGAATCTAAAACACAAATAAACTTTAAGAAGGTAACCTTATTCTCATTATCAGTTTTCTAAAAGTATAAGTAATAATCAACTTCTTTTATGGTACACCGCCAACCACTCAATAAAGAACAACTTATCATATTTCCAACCTGAAATTAAAAAAGTAACTTATAATTTATGTTCCAACCCAAACTAAACTCTTCTCCTGAAATCTGTAACAATTAACCCTCTAGACATATAGTTACTGTCAAAGGTCTCTCTTATTTATGTAAATTCATTTCCATTTTGAAAGTCGTTATCCATCCGTCCATAGTTGGTACCTCAGAAGCTTCTTAGGCTTCCCAACCCTCAAGAATCTTAATTTTAAGCCTTCTCTACGCTCTTTTCTTAATACATGTTTTTTCCTTTCCCACCCATTCTTCTTATTTCTTAATATTTATATTTAGTATTAATTCTCAGGGATTTATTTAAGCTGCTGTTCAAAATATCTCTTCACCTTCGAATAATTCTGAACGCTGTCTAATAAGTTACATCTTACTATATTATATATATATTATTACTATAATATATAGTAGTGTGACTGTCAAGAATACACTATGATCGATCATGTTTTATTGTATAATTAGCTGGTAACTTATTTTCATAGTATTCACCTTATATTCATCCTACACATTAATATCTACTATCCATATATTCCTTATTTCCAATGGTATCCTTTTATCTCTTACTTTTAAATATCTGGTATATTTTCTCATTACTTTATACTTGCTTCTCACTAATAATTACCTATTACCCTTATACTCATTACCTAACTATCTCTTCTGATATTTAATTAATCCAACCTTTTTACAATATAATTACTAGTTTCTTTATCTATTTATACGTACTCACATTACTTGTATTCTCACAAGTCCATAACCATTTATATATTAGTTTTTATTTTTTACGAATAGTTTTAGATATATTCGTTTTTACTCACTTTTCACAATATACCTCAGACCCACACATGATATCATCTCACATACTCACTAATAACTATTCACAATTCTTCATCAATCCACCTAATATTATAACTCCCACAATAATATTTATCAGCTCATTATATTATTACCCTTCTCAATATTCTCCTTATCTGAATTTTATTATTTATCTTAATATTATCATATTTTTGGGTTACTTCGCAATTGATTTTTTTTACGAATAATAATTATTAATATCTATACTATATATTTATTATATATACTACTATATATATATAACCTTTATACACTTATTATATATATAATATTTATATAGTTTAATATTAATACATTATATTTACCTAATATAAATAATAATAACTATAGTATATATATTATATTACACTAAAACTCTATTCTCCTTAAATCATTAAAATCCATAAAAAAGTGATTAAGTGTTCATTATCTCCATTAGATGTGTAATTCTGATACGTTAGGTCATCATGTCGCTTAGAACTCCAGTTTAAGAAATAGTAAAATATTAATACCCTACTAGATAAATCAATACTCTTGTCAACTTACCAAAACGCTTGAATTTTACGCTATAAGTTTGTGCAATAGAGTCAAAAACTCATTATACATTAAATTACTTTATGGAATTATATTTTACTTCATTTACTAGGTTATCTATTCAAATTACCTCTTTCATACTATTTCATACTATATATTATATTATGTTAATATAATTATCAATAGTACTCAAATTTATAGACTTATCCTATAATATTGTATTAAATAATAGATTGATTATTAAATAAAAATATCCGATATAATAACATAATATAATAGTAATATACTACATAAATAGTGAATAATAATAATATCTTATTATTATATATTATAACTACCACTACTCACTTCACTAATGGTATACTAATATGAATATTAATGGATTATTTATTGCTCAGTAACATTTATCTCCAGTTACATGGAATATATCCCTCATAATAACACTACTTATATCAACAGCAAATATCTTATATAAATCACCTTCGGGATTGCAGTTAGACTTCTAACTTAACTAGGCATAAGGTCGATATTGATTACTTCGATCTTTACAGTCAACGTCGCCACTGCGTTAATTATATTATGCGCCTCACGTGTGCAGGAGTCATTTCAAGTAAATCTGGTCTTCTATAGAAACTATACTAATATTTTAAACTGTGGCTCAAATAAATATAAGTATACAGACTCTGATAGTTAGTCTAATAGTTACTATAACTATTACTATAATTTGTCTACTACAAGTATTCCCATGCCATATCATCACGGAGAGTCACTTAGAGGGAGGACGAAACTTTTATATAAAGGGGCGAGGGAGACTCCGTTTTGAGTTCTCACAATCTGCGAGTATAGTGTTCCTAGTGCCTCTAGTTGAGTTTGATATATTAAACTCGTGGTACATTTATTATATTTAATTCATCTCGATCGTAATTATTAAATAATAACAATTATCTAACTTAGAGATATAAACACTTATGAAATCGTATTCAGAACAGAGTTATTTGTTGTTCCCAATCCCTTACTATGGTAGTGATTGGTGATGCTCTATACTTAAGAGTAAGAAATACAATTATTTATAAATATATAGAGTTGCGGAACATTGATGGTTCTATTCTGTTATGTATATAAAGCTAGTTCGTGTAGGTGACTGTAAGCTGCACATTAATATTACTGTACCAAAGTGTCAACGCTAATACAAGATCAGCCTCAGGTATCATTTAAGAGGCGCTCGGAGTGATTAATGACAAGAAATTCGTTTCCTCTCACGAGTGCTTTAATAGTATGTTCTACAAGGTGTGCTAATATGATACAGAAGTGTAAAGCGCAAATACATGACTACACGCAAGATAATATCCTTTATTCGAGCATATAGCTCTGTTCAAGAGTAGTGACATGAACACTAATTGCAGTCCATACTCACATACCCTAATATACTCCCTGTAACCAGGATAGTGCGCCCTGATTAGCACAAATTACTCACACTTATTGAAGATAGTCTTATATCAATCAGTAAAGGTCTAAATATACTACATATTCACATTACTAAAACTCTCGTCACATCAAACGAATTTTCATTCGTGTTACGTATGTAAACTTACAGATTCTGAACCTTGTAGTAATATAATTAATATTAGTAGATAATTATAATATAAGTGAGCTATAATACTCACATAATTAGAGTTATCGAATAGATTTATTCCCGAAGAAACTGCAACAGTTCAATCCGTAGAGTAGCGGTTTTTTAATTAAATCTTATAAAATATATGATAGTTAACGTAGCATATAAGTCAATTGTAGTATTTTTCTTATACTAATTTAGTGAATGTCTCATAAATTTAGATATTTAGACGGTTTTTTAGGGGCTTATCTTAAAGCTGCATAAGTATAGTTGTATTAATTTTATAATTTCTTATTAATTAATATATCGAAATTAATTAAATGTTTACTAAATAGATATTTACTAATTTTAAAATAATTTAATATGATATATTCATGGATAATTAAAATTAAAGAAAATAGGGGTAAGTAATAAATAATATTAAATCTAAAATAATATTATATATATAATATAGTATATATAAATAAAAGTACTTATACTAGGTGATAATTAAAGTAGTATATATAAGATATATTTATATCATATATATATATTATTATGATAGTAGTTAATAAGTTATTATATATGTGTAGATAATGTATTACTATATATTATATGTATGCTAGATATATATAATATATAATATTAGTGTAAAAAATATTTTATATATTTAATTTTAAATTTGAACATTATTAAATATTTAAATATAAATTTTATCATATATTAAAATATTTTTAAAAAATATTTAGTAAAATAATATTTATAAAGAGGACTAGCAAAATGTTCTTCTAGATTTTAATAATTAAATATTAAGTAATTATTAAACATATTATAATAAAGCTTACCAGAGATAAAAGAAGTACCTAAGTGGTTGATGAGGTATCATAATATAATCCGTGTGAGTAATAAATAATGAGGTGAATAGGTTAGTGAAAAACTCGTGAATAATAATAATATTAATAAATATAATAAAAAATGATATACATGCAATCGATGAATTAAAATATGTGAGTGAAACAGGTGATCTAATGGATTATTTAGTGGGTTCTCCTTAGGTTTCGACTTCTCGTCTTCGCTGACCCTGAGGTGGAATTAATCTAGTCTATATATATATTACACTTTTAAAAATTGGGCTCTCTAACTGTGCCATTTAGATAATAAAATAATTATCTTATAATTAATATATTATATATATTGTTAATTAATATAAAAAGTAATAGGTAATATCACAGAGTGCAATAGTATGATGATGGATCTTTGTTCAAGCTGATAGATCAGGATATGATATAACAACTTATATAGGTATATATATAGTAGGTATCAGTATTTCTATAACTACCTCTGATGTATTATATGTAGGATAGTGAGTGCATGTCGATATTAATAACTTCAACCGTAACTCGAAACCCAAAATTTACCTTCCAATAAATAAGTGAGTGATACGATATATAGTAGTTATACCTAGTGGTAAAGTAATAACTCCTGCCCTCCGTATAATATTAGGAGGTAAGGGATTTAAGTATATCCTATCCACCTTTATATAGTCTTACTACCCGTGATATAATAAGGCCGAGTGTAGATTACTCAACCCGGTAAGCTCCTTCCCATCTCTCTCTAGTCTGTATTATATATAATTATATAAACTCATTATAAGGAAAATATATAATATAGTATAATATAAATTAATATATATATAAAATAATAACAAAATATTATAAGATATTTAATAATTAATTATATATTAGTTAATATATCTCTGTAATATATATATATACTAATATTATTATTTTATTATTATTTTTTATTTATTAATATTTATATATTTTTATATATTTATTATATATATATTGTTTTATTTATTTTATATTATATTTTATTATTTTATTTTATATTATATTACTTTTTTATATCAATAAGTTTAATTAAATTATATTATATCATTTTAAAAAGTCTTTATTTTTATAGTTACATAACCTATAATTATTTTATCTGGTTGATATATCTATATTATTTATAATTCTACTTATTATAACTTAATATATAATAATAATATACAGATTATTCTATAAATTTATGATAATATATATAATATTTATTACCGAGATATATCCTTTATTCTATTAATAGTCTTTATATAATATTAATTAATAATGTATATTTTTATTGATAAATTAAATATAATTTGATATTAATAGATAATATGATATACAAATTTAAAGAAAAAATTATCTTTTCAAATTTAAATCATAATATAATTAGAATATTAATATAATCATAACTATCTTATCTACTCATCATATGTATATCATATATAATACTCTCTAATAATATTAATTAATTATATAATTTAATATATATATTATAATATATATATATATATATATATTTAATATATTATTATATTAAATAAATATATATATAACTATTATATGTTTCATTTAATAATTTTAATATTATATATATTAATAATTAATTAATATATATATAGTATAATATAATAACTAATACAATATTATATAATATTATTAATTAAATATAATCGTATTAATATATATATCATTATATATATATAATATATATATTATACTTAATGTTATTTAATAATTATTAATTAATATATAATAATTATATAATTAATATTATATAATATTAATATATAATAATATATTAATTATATATATTATAATATATATTTTAATATATTATATATATATAAATATGAATTATATTTATATAAATGCATATAATAATTATATATACATATATATATATATATATATTATTTAATTTATTAATTATATATATAATATATTTATAATAATTAAATATTATATATATATATAATATATATTAATATATATATATATTAAATATATATATTAATATATATATATATATTATATTATATATATATATTAATATATTATTATTTATTATATATATATATATATATTTATATATATATATTTTAATAATATATAATATATAATATATTTAATATTATATATATATATAGATATATATATATATTATATTAAATATTAAATAATATTTATTATATTATATATATATATATATATATATATATAAACTAATATATATAATAATATTATAGTATATAATATATATATATAATTATAATAATTATATATATCTTAGAATATATTATACTATACATATAATATATATATAAATATATAATAATAATAATATATATATATTTATAATATATTATAATTATTATATATATTATATATATAATATATAAATATATATATATTATATATATATTAATATAATATATAAATTCTATATATATATTATACATATATATTATATATATATTAATATTATATTAATTATATTATCATATAATATACTATTAATATATAATATTAATTATATATTATTTAATATAATTATATATATGATATATTTGTAATATGTATTAGTATATATTATAATTAATATATATATATATTATATATATATATATATATTAATATATTATAATATATATATATACGGGTAAAGAAGTTCTGAAGGAATTTATAAACTCTCAGCAAAAATTTTCTCTATATATATTATAATATTTATACTATATATTATATCTTATTTATCTCATTTCATCAAAAACTATCAAATAGCTACATAGAATAAAGGAATATTATATATACACTGCATCTAGCTCTGATCTAGCAGACTACGTGCACACCCTGATTTTAATCTCCTTCTCTTCTAAAATTGAGTATTTTAAAATATGTTAAAATAAATAATAAAAAAAAAATAAAAAAAAAAAATAAAATAAATAAAAAAAATAATAATAAAAAAATTCTCAAAAACCTACAATATTAATATTATTGCTCATTTTTATTTTATTTTATATATTATATAAGAAATTACTTCAAAATAATAAGAGGGTATATTATTATATATATATATATAATATCACACGCTCAATCTGATAGCATAAGTCAGGTAGTCTCTACGGCCTTCCAGGGAACACGGTATGTATTAAGGTACTTAATTCCCCTCCTCCGGGGAGTGTATCTTCTCTCGTATAGCACGCCCAGCTCTATATTCGCTAACTCGCGAGGGAAAGTTCTGTCTCACTGCTAATTTAGGTTTATCTTCATAGTGACCCTGTCCCGACACCTCGCAGGTTGTGTGGATTACACGTCTAACTCCTCGCTCTGTGTGTTCCCGACAGCTACTGAGTTCTGAGCCTCCTTACATTGCACGGTGTCATACCTTTACATCTAAAATTATCTCATTGCTTTCATCTTATATATATAATGATCTCGTTCGTCAGGCTCTACTAAAAAAAAAAAATAGCAATATTATTTTATTTCTTATTATTATTATTTTTTTTATTACTATTATCTCACTTAAAATTTATTCCTAACTATAAATAATTATTTTACGAAGTAGTATTTCCAAAATATAGTATTCCTTTTCCTGTGTAGCTATATATTAGTTTAAGTTTTTAGAGATAATTTTTTTTTTATATTATTTTTTTTTTTTATTTTTTTTTTTTCTTTTTTACATTTTCCCATCATTTATATAAATGGATTATACCTCAGTGCATTATCCAACTAATTATTAGTATATTAACCTTATTATCTTACTCTATAGTAGCTATTTGTAGTATAAGAGTAATATTGATATTATATAAAATTATATTAATTAATATTTTGCTTACATATAAATACATTATAAATGCTATATATACTAATTAATTATTAATATTTATGGTCCAGATTCATTTATTGTGAGTTTAGTTATTTTGTTACGATAGGTAAGGGTAATAAACCGCTAGCAAGCCACCAACCATGTCAGTCAAATTGATGACGTCTCTATAAGCTCGTTTGTCAATAGTCCTCGTGTATATATTGTGCGCGAAACCTTTTGAAATGCACAAAAGAGCTATCATCGCGCCAATTGTTGTGAGGTATTCTACTGTAGATTATAGAAATATATATAATAAGAAATTCCTTTAGTATATGTTGGCTCTAAGCATGTACTGCATCGCGATATATGTGAGAAATAGGAAGGATGCCAAGTCGCGTGTAAGGTGCAATGCTTCTCTTAATTGAGTGGACGCGCAGATTTCGACGTTCGAGCATAGCGTTACTGGTATGTCGCGAATAGCTCGTAGCTCTTCTATAGTGTTGGGACGGCTTTCTAGACAGGGTCGGTGTGGTCTGTGTGGCTGTGATATACAGCGCGTGCATTGACCAATGACCTACGTAACCCCAATATAGACACAGCATAATTTTCATAAACTTGTTATGTGAAGGATAATACAGGCAAAAGATAACCTCTTAGGTAGTTCACAGTGGTGGTCAAATTTGAAATCAGTTGCACACCAAACGTAGTAAATCTCTCTGGTGAACATGAGCGCATTCGCAGCTAACATGAGGCAGTAGTGGCAGTAGAGTTTGATACAGGTGTAGATTGTAAATGCATCCTGGCTTGCTTCATTCAATACAGAAGCCTCCAGATATAGGCTTCTCGTGGTGTTTCATTTCATGGTGGGTTTATTCGAGCCCTCAAGGACATACCATTGCAATAGGACATGACCGTTATGAGCAGACGCAAAGAGAGAAAACAATGGACCTAGAGATTTTGATTTCAATTATCTACAGAGTTTTAGTTGCAAGAACTCAAGATATGATTTACGAGCGCTTTCACCTGGAACATGAGATGAAATATCGTACTATCTCTGTAGATCGTGCGGATATCTACAACTATATATATCGACATGTATTGAATTGTCGTTAGCGAAGCGGTTGACGTGAGATGGTCACGGTGGATGCTTCGATAGAGAGGTGAGGACGTCCTTTTGTGGTCCTGTGAGAGTCCACCATGTTAACACCGTGCATACTGTAAACCGATTATTAAAAGAGCGCAGTTCCTAAGGATTTTTGGTGTTACAGAATGATATGAGCTGGGTAAATGGTAGACTTTTTACAAACCATAGAGCAGATAGCACAATGTGGCGTGTGGGATTTCAGCCACTGGGCATTCATAGGACCGTTTTTTTTTTTTAACGGAGCAATTGATGGGGACAGGACCTAACCTTGCTTGATTGAGTCGACTTGAGTCCACACGTACAATGATTGGAGGATTGGGATATTAGGATAGATTGAGATAAACTACGTGGTGATAAGCATAATACTCGCGCAATTCATTCCTCTGACTTTAATTACTATAGAACAATAGTTATACCGCCTATTCAGCTGTTTTGTGAAAGACTCGACTTGGTTGGTATACGGCAGGTTATCATCTTGTATATGATCCACTCGCTCAGGAGTGGCTCTCTCGGGGATCATGCTATATTAGTTTGTATAAGCGAATGTTGATCGGAACTCAATCTCTTTTTAAATATATGCGATGTTTGCTGTAATTTTCAAGCTCCTTTATAAACTTGTGTAACAGTGATTGTGTTACAATAAGATAAGAAGTTCTATGGTGGGAAAAGTTTGTGCTGAGAGCCAGGAATTATTAATGAGTCTTATAACAAATTGCTCAGACGGTGTAAATGTAGCGATTAGTGTGTTTAGAGAGGGAGACGCATGAATGGTGTGGCTAAATGCGTAATATGATTAAGTGAGACGAGATATGAGAATGTGACCTTTGAGTGACGATCTTAGCCCCTCGCCTACGACTGACATCGCTTGGTCTTTAGTGAGGGATTGAGTCTTTGGTTTGATAGTATCACGATTACAAAGTCTATAGGTCGAGCATGTGAATATCGGAGGGAGAGAAAGAAAGAGCTGGAGAGATGGAAAAACTTAGAATTATATGTTACATATATATGTTACATAATTGTATGTTACTATAACCAGTACCATGATATTCTAATATATTTGACTACCCTGTACCCCTATACTTCTTCTCAAGCCCCCCCTCTTCCCCCTACTACTGCTTACACACCACCCTTCCCACCTCATGTCATTACACATACCGCTACCCCACCCCTCACCATCACTAACACACACACTCACCCTCATCATCCCAGTCCTTCCCTCCTACCCCCTCCCACCCTACCCCTCACTACCCCCCCCCTCACCCCGTCCATAAAACAAGACAATTCTAACCAGCGCGATATAGACTACTGTATTTGGAAGAAAAAAAAACGCAATGCACTGAAGCCGCGAAAAGTGGGCCGCAATACAGCGAGGATTACTATATATATATATATATATAAATATAGGTAGAGTATATATATACTGAACAAGTTCAGTAATTAGTCTATAATATATATATTAGGTAAAGAGAAAAATATGAAATGTTTTAAAAGGTGGATGAAGACGAGAGGATTGGAGGGATAGGAGTGGAGGAGAGGGAGGAATAGGTGGAAGCGAGAAGAGAAAATGCTGAAATTAAAAAGAAGAGATAAATAAAGTGAGAGATACCACTTAATAGGGTAAAAGTAGAATTTATGTATGATAAGGTGTAAACTTGGAGGATGACCTTTTTACTGAGGACTGAGACTGAAAGCTTAAATATTCATAATACAGTACTAATTTGTGCATAAAAAACTTAATATTAGAATATGGGTATCTGCATCAAGTATATACCAACCTATATATATGCTCTCATAAATTAAATATAACTGTAAGATTAGCGAACTAATTATTGACAAGCCACAGGTATACCTGAATATAAGCGATATACTAGGTTAGGTAATGAGATAATTAATTATTTGAACTAGCTTGTATTAAAATCATCGCCTCAGTAGAAACAATAGGTAACATTTAATCATGAAGATGAGGATATAACATTTGATTGAACGACATTCCTATTGAGCGTTTAGATAGAGCGGGGGGTAGAGTGTCAGATGATGTACCTGAGGATATGAGTTGTGGAAACAATCTTGAGTCAGAAACAATGAGGAATAAATTTAATCTAGATGAGATAAATATTAATAGTCAGACAGTCTACTTTCAATATATTAGCTATGCCTGTCTAGATAGATATTGAGAGTAGTAGCTTGGGTAGTAATAGTGTAGGGTTTATTATTGTGTTAGATTTAAATAATAGAAATATAAATTATAAATCTAAATATGTACATGAAATTTTTGGAGTCAGAAACAAATTGATGGAAGTGAAATAATGGTATATTTAATCATATATATATCTCATTGTACTCATATTGAATCCACTACTAGGAGATCGAATTATCCCGAAGAAATTAAATAAAATAATATATACAGGGATATTTACATCGATTATAAAATATGGGACGAGGCATAAACGTTTACATCAATGTTAAAAGCTGGATACAGATATGGGAGAAAAAAGGGCTGAGAGTAATAGGTAAGGTAACAAGAATAGATAGGTTGAGAAACGATGATATAAGAGAGGAGTTTGGAGTGGAGAACATATTGATATTTTTAGAGAAGGGTCAACTGACATAATTTGACGTAAGGAGAATGAATAATGACAACGAGCAAAAAAGTATTAAGAATGATCCTGGAAGTGAAAGGAGAGGGGAGGGAAGGGAACGGAAGGAGAGGGGAGGTGAGGAGAGGGGAGGTGAGAAGAGGGGCGGTGAGGAGAGGGGAGGGGGTAGGAGTGGAAGCCGTGGCATAAAAAACGTTATTTTCCACAAGACCAATTGTCATCTTTATATATTATCAAATAATATTTTAATATTTAAAAGACTGTGTTATTCCAAGAAGAAGTGTTATATTTGGATGATGAACGAAAATGAACAAATATATAGAAAGAAATCAAAATAATAAACTTGGCTATGCATCTCTAAATTCAAACATTATACTAGATAATAATAAAATACTTTATATACATCTGATATGTATTAGTATATTAATAAATTATATTATATATATAATACTTCATATTATAATATATATATTTCTTAGTAATTATATATTATTACTTATATATCAATATATTGAATATATATATATAATAATATAATATAAGACATTTGTATATATTTATATTATATAATAATAATAATACACTAACATATATATACTATAAAATATATAGTTACTAATATAATTATATATATAAATATATATACTTAATTCACGAGCGTAGAGGCACTATCCCGGCTCCATTTTAGGATGGGGTGAGTCTTGTAGCTAAGCACGACCTCCGCGCCTCGGAGAAAACGTATTTCCGGCTAGGCACCTCCGCACCATTCAGAGCCATCACACCTCCCTCATTATCGCAAGTCCGAATGTTCCGGCACGTTTCCGCAAGAGAATCATCTCCACTAAGCTAATTTGCGACTTCAAAAAAGTTTTAAAATATAATTACTAAAAGAATTATAACTCAGCATTCACTAAATAATAATTATACTTATAATATTCTATATTATATATAATGAATGATATTAACAAAAGCTCACAAATATTTTACCTCTTTCTCCTCAATGTGTTCGTCAAAGAACACAGAGATCCATATTTACCTTTAAACAAGATTACGATACTCTCAAAAATAAAAGCAGTTAAGGCTACCTTCTTTGCACCTGCAGGAGGAAACTCTCACCCGACGTACAAAATATTCGCCTACGCAAGCAGAACGTAGTAGGCGAGGGGTTTATATTTCATGAAACAAGTTTCAAACAAATTCTGCCTTATCATTAGAAGGGAATATTGTCCTTGGTTGTGCGAGTACGTCAGTTCGCTTCCAGCGATGTTCCATTGACTAATTTAGGTCTCTCACCTAATCATTTCTGCCTCCATTCTTGACATTTTTTGACCCCCTGAGTTCCCAGGGCGCCATGGAGAGGGGGAATGTCCTTAGCTTTCGCTTCAAGATAATTTTAGATAGAATTCCATGAAAAGACTCGACGCCTGCAGAAGTCCGATGCTAATGGGTAGTATGTAGCTTGGATGAATATTATTAACTCTATATATAAATATAATAGTATAATATAATAGTAATATTATATATACTATATATATATATCTATATACTACTATATATATATAATATACTAAATATATATACCAGTATATATATAGTATTTAATAATATATCTAAGTTTATTATATTATATAAAGTATATAATATTAGTTATATAATAATATCTATATAGTATTTTTTAGGCTATATAATATTTAATCAATTCTGTGTAAAAACCCAGATATATATACATATATATATATATATATATACTTATTAGTATATATACGTATAGTACTATAATTATATAATATATATAGATATATATATATATATAATTATGTATATGTATGTATATAATATCCCTGTAATATATAATGTATATATAATAATATATATATATATCTATATTATTATACCTATATAAAATATAATAATCGAATACCTATAATAATATATATATAACTATATTATTATTATTATCATACGACTATATAATAATTATATATATTATAAATTTATTTATATACATATATTATATAGGTCTTACTGTATATATATATATAATGATATTAATTTATATATACTAGTTAATACATTTAAACTATATTGATGTATATTTATATATGTGATATTTATATATAATGAAGTATACACTAACGGATTATACTATAATAAATATATAGTAATAAGTAATACTAGAATAAGACTATATAATATCAATTTAAATATATAGTAATGTATGGCATAGGATACTATATCGTATATATTAGTATTATATATATATATACGTACCATATACTAATATATATAAGTAAAATCATGACAGTTATAGATTCTATAATATACTATTAGATTATATATGTATATAATAAATAGTTATGTATATTTCATATATAATAGAAATAATGATTATATATATATATTATACATATCTATATATATCTATATAGCCGATAATATTTATTATATATTATATACTATATTATTGATATACTTAATTATATTAGTGACCTAATCCTATAACTAATATTATATAATACTTTAGTACTGGTATCCCAACCTATATCTTAGGTCAGTCACTTACATATAACACTTCATAATATATAATATATAAAGGATTTGTTTTAGAATACATATATAAGGTATAATAATAATTTCGATGATGATGATGATAGTTATATTATAATTAAAATACTTAACTTATTTGTTTTTAGTATCTAGGGCCCACTATATATAGTTTTATTGAAGTATCATGTCGTCTTCATAAATTGTTCGCAAATAAAAAGGTAAAGTTGCTGTATGTCTTTTGCGTTGATCTATATATCAATAACTTATAAGCCTTCTAAGTACGATACCCATAGTAGATTACTTCGTCCAACGTAGGCCGTCTATATAACAGTGATTTATGCAATGAGGTAGTTCACCGGTTCCAAATTATCATTTGACGTAATGTATTAGAGGTATATACTATGATTGTTAATGATATATATATATATTATAGGCACCTTATAATATATATATATTTAACTATATATAGATATACTATATATTCCATATATATATAGTCAATATATATATATATACTTATATATATACTATATGTTAAATATATTATATATGAATATCATATATATTATATAGTATAACTGGGTTCATTCATAGTGGGTGAGGCGTGCTTTGATTTAGAGATTTGGACCTAGTTATTTAGCAATAATTTATAAATTACATTATAAGTTAATGATAAATTATAAGCCATTTCAGTCTATAAAATAATTTTAAATGTTATTTATTATATATGATACCTGTATAGGAAGTTTGAAGAGTGGTTTAGGAAGGTGTTTATTATAAAAACAATAGTCTGATAGACTCTAAAAACGTTAAACTTAGTTAATAAACTAAAGATTAATATGTGTATTTCGTTTATTAGTTAACCAATTTAAGACATTCTTACATAAGTAAACGATACTTTCATATTTTTCAAACAATAACGGTGCGGATCCAAAAAGAGCGGGAAACTTTTTTTGATTCCGCACGTGCAGTCCGCCAATTATCTGACGACTCCGTAGCCACCTCCGTCATAGTCCGCACCTATTTTAGTAGTCCGCTCGGAGCGGACTAGCGGACTAGCGAACTAAAGAGCGGAAGTGCCCACCCTTTTAATATATATTAAGTTTATATATATTAACGTATATTTAATATATTATACTATAGTATTTGGATATATTATGATATGTATATAATATAATTATAAATATCATATAATAATTATATATATACTATAGTAGTATACTATATATATATTATAACCTCTAAAAAAGACTGATATGAAAGGGTATATAGATATAGTACAGTTATCTAATCTAATATATATATTAATATATATTAATTAATATAATTAATTAAGTATTACATAGTAATATAATTATGCTATAGTATTTAGTCGTATTATTTGTAGAGTTAATATTAATATATTTAGATAATAAGTTAAACTGTCATATTTATTACCACGCTACATTTTGAAGGTCAGTGCGTGGAGAGCTATATTATCTCCAGTGGAATGTAATTCACGTCGACTTGCTTCTTTTTAGGTCCGTATCGATATAGTCGTATGACGGATTCAAGCACGAATTACCGCGTTCATCTGTTAGTGCGGGCCCTGGATTCACTCCCTAAGCAGGGTGAACTAGCTTACAGACAGGGTATTTTTATCAACTAATGTGATCTTATTTAACTACTTCAGGTTAAATGTCATATTATTTAACAGTTTTTAACTTATATCAATAAAATAGCGAATTTTCATCCGCGTATGTCGACTGAGTAGTCATCTTTTTCACCTTTGGTGCGCGTTTGCCCTTGTTGACCCTGAGCGTGGACGGTGAAAGGGTAGTATATCGGGCTCACCTACTGGTCCTGTCATTCGGTGGAAGAATTACTCCACGTTCGTTATATACATTCTTCTCACGTCACATAACACGTTAAGCACGTAGTGCGTTCCAAGCCAGCATACCGCGGATTCAGCTGCATAGGGACCCAGGTTACATATTCCACGAGTGACAGGCTGATTGGAAATGTTTCCTCAGAAAGGGTTATAGTTGTTATCCAATTATATATACACTAATATACTATATCATATGATAATTATATACTAGCTAAATTTTAATATAATATATAATATCGAATATTATATTACTTATATTACGTATATTATATATCTATATTACATACTATTATTACTTTGCTCTGCTCTTCTCTTCGATTGTAACCACCGCATTGGTTGCGCTTAGTTTAGAGTGCAACAATTTATGCTCCACGTCTTCATATACATGATACTTGAAGTATCCTCCAACCTACAATAAAAAGTTGTATTCATGAGACGAGCTTATTAAAGCAACACGATTCCCCGTCACTGACAAGCGCGACATTACACATTGCTGAGTTCCTCAGCACATGTTCTCATCTTCATGTTACTTTTATAGTTATTTATACGATGTCTAAATTCATATTTGCAATTTAATAAATCGCAATTAAGAAAATGTGAAAGAATAGAAAGAAAAGAAAGAAATAAAGGAAAGATATTAACTGCCTTCTCTGGATTTGAACCACGTCATGTTGCGGTGAGGACAAGTATGCTCTACGGTGCTATTAATGACAGCCTGAACTTAACATCATCCTAACCCATAAATAAAGATGTGGATTTCAAAGATACAGTTATATAGTTATATAAAGTACAACCGATTCTTCGTCTCCAATTTGCGATTTATTTAGTGCAATTAATTATATTTCGTCGTATACATATATAATAGAACAGATGAAGAGGAGCAGGCTGCGATCACCGGGGTAGTGTCATGTCGCCTTTAACTTGACGGTAACTTTATCTGGTATGCTATATCTTAGTTCTTGATATACCCAAACTTTTTTTTGATGGTTGGAGGATTTTAGCCTCAGCTGATATATTAAGCTCACCGGGCATATTGTTCCGTCATCAACGCAACATGCGGTATGGTATCAATCCCACGTAAGTAAGGGCAGTTTTATAACTTACCTTCTCAATTATAGTTTCTCGCTTTTTAACAATCTTATATATAATTGCGGATTTATATACTTTCTCAATAGATTTTAACATGATATATATATATAAATATTCATAATTATATATTATAATATGATACTTATAATATAATATATATATATATATACTAAGATAACGATATTACACTTAGAAGAATTAATATATGTAGTTAAATTCTTAACTACCAGAGTGTATGTAGAGCTCAAGTTATTAACTATTTTTTTCATGGACATATTGCTACTAACCCAGTATATTAATGTTCACGAATTTTACTGCGTATAATTATTATAACTATTATTATAGTTGTTCAGATAGAAATCTTTCAATATTGGAGTAGGTTGACTTTTATAGTTTGAAGATTATTTTATCCATAAAGTGGTTAACGATTATCTGTATAGACCCCAGAGTGTGTAAATTCTACTACATTTATCAGTATACAATACAACACCCTAGATTATTCGTTAAGTATTATTAACACCTAATTGTATTAAGAATTAGTACTACTACTTATAATAATCAATTAAAACACATAAATTGTGTAATTTTGAAACATATCAGTATATTGTGTGTTTTATATTGACGAGGTTCGTTTTAAAATATGGAAAGATAATTTATAATACATATAGTTGCTTCGTTATTTATACTAACAGCAAATATAGTATAATTAGAAGTAGTTTAATTATGTTAAGATAATATAAAGTAGCTATAATATCATTGAAGAAATATTTTAAACATCGTTTTAGTATAATTTTGAATAGTTAGCCCTTTAACAATATTTATACATAATTCTAGATATTTTAAGCATAGCTTTTGGAGAAAACCAATTGCGTAAGACCCTAATAATAATTAATTAAATAATATAATTGATTATATATAAATATATGTAATAATTAAAATAGATAATAATAATTTATAAAATAATTAAACTAATAATAATACTAATAATAATAATACGATAAATAAATAAAAATAATAATAATAAATTAATTAATAGTTGAATAAATATTTATTTTAATACTAAAATTAGAATTTTTTACTTTTTAAACTTTACATAATAAGTAAATAAATAATACTTATCATTCTCCAATACCTATTGTGCAATCCTTTAAGCAGATATAATTTAATTTTAATTTTCAATAATTCATTTTATTATAATACTGTCACTAATTGAATGAATAAGGATATAAAAGAATAAAATAAGAAATACTACCGTCAAATACATAATACTAGTGCACGGACTCGGCGTAGTGGAAGTGTAGGTTTTTAGTATGTATTGTTTTCAACCTGGCAGAATGTATATAGGATATTATTTTCATGATGTGTGTGATTGTAGAAGGTTTGTGGTGTGTGGAGGCCTCATTATACTTACTAATTCATTTATTTTGGTGATAGATTTATTTGTCTGGTGTGTAGTGGTGTCTGTGAACCATGATTTTTGTTTGTACTTTACACTAGCAGTTGATTTATAAAGCTGTGTGTTGTGGTTGTAACTCGACTTTATTATTTCGATTATTATATTACTATTATATAATATAATATCGAATATTAAATTTAATATTCCAATACTACGATATGACGCAATAAGAAAATACTATACTTAATAATATACTTGATATATATAGGATTAATAATAAATATAATGATTTAATAAATACCTTATATAATATATATCTAATAATTATAGATTTTGAACGCAAGCTATAGAAATATATCGTTATCTAGATTCTATATTACTTGAATTTATCAGATGCTAAACCTCATTTATTATATATTAATATAGGTCAGCCTCATCAGAAGAGCGTCACTCACTCCATTCAATCAAACTTTATACCAGTTGCTGACACGGAAAAGAAATAACTCTTCTCTTAAAATAAGTCTTCGGATTTTAACTGCCAAAAGTTGTTACAGACGAAAAATGTAAAAAAAAAAAAGAAACAAACATAAAACAAAAAAAAAAAAAAAAAAAAAAAAAAATTCTCAAAAATGTTACATTAGCTCCTCATGCAAGAAGGACATACATTTACTAAAAACATAATAAATTGAACTTATTAGTGCAAAGATAAAAAAAAAATTAATAAAACAATAGCTAAAAAAAGACATTTAATTGAATAAATGAAGATATGATCAATATGATTATTAGAGAGCCTAAGTTTAAGAAGACTCTTTTTGTTACTCTGTATAAAATAAAATTGCCGGTCTTCGTTTTTCTATTTAATAATTTTAGGATTTTTTTTTAAACTTATCTCAAGAATTACCCTCAAGGCTGGTGTATCCGCCCCGGATGGCAGGAGTCGTGGGGGTCTCTTCGGTCCTTCCTCGGGGAAACGCTACCGGAGGTTCGGGAAACACTAAATTCCCCACTCTCTCTGGTCGAAGGGTCTCATCTCCCTAAATCTTGGAAATGGGTGTAATATTTTGCGTCCGGTGTGCAGTGACTCGATCCTCAGGGTTCAATTTTGGTATACCTCCGCCCCCTGCCGTTCGTGGTCATGGATGAATACGTAGTCCCGCCTCAGGTTGATTACCCCCAGGATCTACGGGTCTGCACAGCTCCAATGCTAATCTTTAAATTTTAGAATCCCATGTTTACTTTGTTTGCAAATAATTTGAATTATTTTTATTATATTTATATTATTATCAAAAAAATAATAGAACCTCAATTTATTTTAGTCTTATTTTTTTATGATTTTTTTTATATAATTCTTTACATTAACCTTGTACCCTAAAGACTAAAATTTTACAAGATCTGATTACTCTAAAAAATGTAAGGTTTCTCATAATTTTTCATTTTCCCGCCCTGTTTGGTGTAGTTAAGTACTTTTCTTAAATTGTTTAAGAGGAACTTTAATTATAAGGAATAGACTTAGCAACTGTGTCGCAGATTAAAATGTTTTATGTAAGTAAAGATATTCTTGTTGCTTGCTATTTCAAATTCGACCTTCAACCCTGATTTGTCTAACTTTGCCCAGTTAGATATATGTAGTTTTTCGACCAGATTACGGGATAGATTTTGTTCTTCTTTTTTTGTTATTTATTTTTTTTTTTTTTTTTTTTTTGTGTTTTCTTTTTTTTTTTTTATTTTTTTTCTATCAGTTTCCTCTCTGGTTAGGCTTGTATTCTGATTTGTGTCGATACTCACGCTTGTCCCAACCTATTAGTTTTTAACATTTCTTGTGCCAGCCTAAGTCGTATCCACAGCATATTGATTCCCTCGACTTCTCCCCGGTAGGATCTTGGTACCTGTAGCTATTATAGTTGTGACGACAAGATTATATTCGTGCATCCTTCTGTGTGGCTTTGATAAACTATTCTCGCAGGCCCTCATAGTGTGGCGCGCCCACACTGACTACTATACGTGAGTAAATAAACAATATAAAATAATTATATATATGTATAAACCTAATTACGATATATATATATATATATTATATCTATTATCATATTATATATATAGTACTATATATAGTAAAGTAATATATATATAAATATATTTTAATATATTATATTTAAAATATCTTAATTATATATACTATATATACTTAATCGGTTATCAAAGTATTATATTTATAATATACAATACTATTCATTTTATTCATAGGCGCTTGAAGCCCCTTCTAGGTGAGATAGAAGAGATACATCAATTATTAAATTAAACCATCACTTGTAAATTCCCATAATTCTCTTATACGTTCTAAGAAAAACACTATATCACTCTAGAGCTCTACCGTGGGGGAAAGAGGAAAATTACACTTATTTGCATGGAATCCACAAAACAATGCCTTGGCTACAAAATCATTTACCGACGAGGAAACTTGTATAATAGATTTTAAAAAAGAAAAAAAGTAAAAAAAAAAAAAAAATAAAATCAAAAAAAAACAAAAATAAATAAAAAAAAAATAAAAAAAACAAAAAAAATAAAAAGAAATATAAACTAAAAAGAAAAAAAAAAATAAAAAAGAAATCCGGAAGTACAGGATAACGAAAAAAAATAAAAAAAAAAAATAAAATAAAAAAAGAATAATAAAACATAAAAAAAATAAAAATACAAAAAAAATAAGATAAAATACCCAAATAGACAAATAAAAAACGATAATAAGGAATTAGAAAACATCACTGCATGGCTATAGTAGGCAAAAACATAATCAAATAACATAGAACTTTTAAAGAGGGCAGTAAACTATACGCAAACATATGCGATAAACGCTATTGGATCAGACCTATCGCAAGATTAAAAACTCAAAAACTGCTAACCGTTGAAATTTGATCAACGATACAGTGGCAGTTTAATATTATTGAGAAACCTAATCATAATGTGAATAATTAATTGAACGGTTACGTAACAGATTCTCCCTTATTTACTTCTTGTGTTTATGAGATAATAGATTTGCACTCCAGAGAATATTTCGAGGAGAGAACAATTGCAGTTTAAAAATAAACTAACAATACAGATGCGTCACAAAAAGAACAAAAAACAAATTGTACGTATCAAAAAAAAAGTCGTATTGTTCATTAAAATAAGTTTAAGCCTTTCTATTTAGGTATTACAACTTATTTTGTTTTCTGTTTAATCACATGAATTTATTTCAGTACTCTAGATACTAAGTCTTAAACTAAATATGAATATGAAACCCCCCCCCAAATACAAGAGAGACCATATTGATCTGATCCAATAAAGGGATATAGAGACGGTATATATATAGTATATATATAATATATATATATATATATTCGTAATCTAATATATATATATAGTAATATATGCTTATAGTATAGACATTTTAAGAATAAAAGTAATTTAAAGAATATAGTCTTAAATGTACTTATAGTGATTCACTAATTATTATAATTTTTTTTTATTCCAACTTTTCATTTTATATATATATCAAATTTTATTTTTGTTAAAAAACTGTGTAGGTAACTTAGTTATATATTATGTTATTACATATCAATATATATAGTTAACTCAGAGTATATTATAGTAAGTAGCAGGGCGGTGCTTCCAAGACAAGTCTACTCCGATCACGCAACGTTATTTTGGAAGACTAACAATAGGTTTGAAAGTTAAAGACAAATAAAATAGTTATCTGTATAGTGCATTAATACTTAACGACATTATACGAAACTTACTTTAATTGATTGACGTGTAAGGTATTCGGTTAGTGTTCGTATTTAGAATGTCAAACTATAGATTAAATACATATTATTGTTGGTAGTTCAAACCTGATTTCACCATATATGTCCGCTCTTGAAAGTTCGCTTTCCGTTGAACACACTAGGTACTATAGTAGTATGGTATTAGTATAGGGATCAGATGATTTCTAATACCGTCATCAATAACATACCCCGTAGTAGGGTATTAATAGTATAAGGGTGAGTAATTGCTGAGGAACGTCCTCATCCGCTTTAACGACTAGCTCCATATATAACCAATAGAACGCGACGTGAGTATATACTTGTAATTTCCCGTATATGTATAGCTATAAGAACCCATTCCTTACCGGGTATAGGTATGAAGGTATAATTATATATATAGTGATAATGATATAGTCCTACCTCGCGGTATTTTTTCCCTACGGGTAGTATATCATAAATGGTACCGTAAGCGACGACTCATTAATACGATCGTTATCATACTGAGCCTAATATAATACAAAAACATTAGTTAGCTAGTATTATAGGCTATAGTATACGTATTGTTGTATTACCTCTAGTATTGGTGTAAGTATTATTTTATTTGATCGGAATCATGAGTTGAGTGGTATATCATTTTCATCTATTAAAGTCATATGATATTGAGAGAAGACCACAGTGAATATATAGTGATAAAGTGTAAAGATAGAACAAGGTCTGATATTTTTATTTACTACTGATCAGGTATCTCAGTCATAAACGAAATGTCCACTAAGAGCAACCGAAAGTTATCCTTCCCCAAGTAAATACAAAGGACAATGTCATGCTTTAAGATTTCTCTAAATACTGCAAATTTTTCTTTTGACATCAATATTACATAAACTTACTTCACATGCATTGCCTTTAACAAGAAGAAGTAGAAGTTGCTCAAAATGAACAATACTCTAAGTATTTGTTTTATTTTTCTTTATTTCTAATAAACTAATTCCATCTATAGTTCAATTCATGCATACTATAACACATGTTAATATACAAAATATCTGAAAAGGATTATTTTTAGAGAAAATATACATAACAACATTTGGGAAAAGATTGATAAATTTGACTAAGACAGTCACTGATATGTTCGATATTTATTTTTTAATATATAAGGTTTCCGTATATTTAACATACCGCAACTGTTTGTATTAAAAGATAATTGACCATGAATCCTACAACTCCATCCTCATCAAGATTAAGCTTAATGATATAAGCAGGATGATCAAGTTATTTTTTTTTTTTAAGATTCTCTTTTTTTTTTTTTTATTTTTTTATGTTTTTTTTTTTTATGGTTTTTGTATTTTGCATTACTTTGAAATATATTTGCGTTTATTATCATATTAGAAGAACCGCATTTCAATACAGACAGAATTCTTAAAAAAATTTACCTTTTTCCTATCCGAGTAGACTGAGCTCTTGTTAGTTTCTCGAAGTAAACAGATGCTCGGATTCGATGGATCACTCTAACCATACTACAAAAAGATAAAAAAAGAAAATCATACACACTCACGATATCTTCTATGTAATTATTATTAACAGAAAATTAACGCATAATGAATCACAGTGTACAAAGGGAATGAAAGATGAATAAAATTTGTTTGCGGAAAGAGGAAAATATTCTTATAATAGAGACTCATATAGTATATATATAATTATTAATTATATATATTAGATATTATATATATATATATATATACGTATATCTATACTGATATATATGATACTATATAAATATTATATATATACTATTATATATTATATTATAATATTATATTATATATATTATATATTAATACTATTATGATATATATATAATATTAATATTGATATGTATTAATAGTATATATTATATAGTATATATATAATAGATATTATACCTAATTATAATATAGTTGTATAGTATCTTAACCTAAGTCCACTCATCGGCAGTAGACTCATTCATCTACGACAGTAGATAACTGGTATGTAGTGTTATGACTACAACCTCAGACATTTTATCATACATAACTCTCGCAATTAAATACTAATCAGTACAGAAAGGTCACAACACGCTAGCTATATGTAGTGGAACAGAGTATATAAAATTTCAACCATAAACACAGAATTACTGAGCAAGTGTAAGAATTAATCCAGCAGAACTAGTAGTGTAGTGTTTGCGGTTAGGTAGGCAGGTATTAGATTAATAAATAAGAGTCACCGTAAGTTAGCGAACCTAGGAGTTGATTGTACTCGGTATTAATATTAACATCAAACTTATATATGTTCTCAGTGTATTATATACATGCTCCAAGCCTTTTGTGGCTAGGAGCGGTTCGCTATACTATACTATATTATTTATCTATGTGATCTAATAGAGTAGTGATAGAGTGCGATGATTGTAGTGTGTTATTATATAACGTACGATGTCAGCGTAGCTGTGTCGATATACCATACATATTAATAAATATACTAGTTAATTATGTGTGGCGTAGTGTGAGTGAGTGTGTTATCACCGTCCTGAATACTTAACCATATAAATGATAATAATTATAATTTAATTAATGTTGATATGGTATAGTAATGTTTCCATTCCTATATTTAAAGGCTATATATATATATATCTCATACTATATCATATATTATATTATATATATATATAATATGGAGATATTATATATAATATATAAATATATTAGTGTATATATATTATTAATAGTATAGTATATTAATCTAAAATAAATTATATAATTGCCAGAGCGTTAGTATATAACTACTATATATACATATCAGTGTAATCTTTAAGAAACTTTATACGGTACCTGCCTACAGTAAAATCGGTAAACATTCGATTGGAATTGCTTGTCCAATATTATGCGGCATATATAATGTATAAAACTAAATAATATTATAAAATAACTAAAAAGAAAAATATAAAAAAAAAAATATATACTCTCATAAAACTATCAATAGCATACAGTCAGAATAAATGAGATAATAACCATTTTTTGGACCTGGATTAAAACTTTTACATTATTGAAATAATTGCTTTTATCGTCACACTGAAGAGGCTCTAGTAGCTGCTGATCTATGAAAACATATAGGGGGATGCGGTTTCTTCCGATCACCCACGTTAGGGAGGGGCGGAGGAACCCCCGCACACTACCATATATATAGTATAACTAGCCAAAGGAGTAGTATTAGTATCCGGAGGACCCTCCCTGATGGAGTAGGGATAATTAGTCCTACCCCGTTTAGTTTCTCACCCGGTAAAGGTACGAAGACCCCGAATCTCTGCGCTTAATGCAGTGCGTAATTA
>JABUQX010017385.1:0-17729 GCA_015478945.1 Trachelipus rathkii | reverse complement strand
TTTTACACTTGAACTGAGAAAAAATCACATCGGCAATTTTTGTGACACACTTAAATAAACTAATAAAAAAAGGGGCAAAGATTCAACTTTCAAATCATATTATAACACACGCATCTGTTTTTAATGATACACACAAAGAATAAAAAAAATCGAAACTCCAAAAGGAAGGAAGAAGGAAGAAGAAAGGAAAATTCCAACACTGTCCCTTTTGAGATGTCGACAAGACTGCCCCGGATTTTCTAAGGCAATTTTTTTTGAATTCCAAGACCCGCCTACCAGGCATTTCCAAGATTCCACGGTGGCTCTCTTTGGCGGCATTGTGAACTAGGGTATTTAGGATGCCCTCACTTCTCTTGTCTGCCAATCAACATTTTTTTTTCTATGGGCTAGGACCACACTCTTTCTTTAGGGAAACCAATTAGAAAATGGGAAAACCCCTCCCTCGGAAATATGAATTAGTAGAAGTTGCCTGACCAAATTCCATAACCAAGACCGTTGGCCGGCCACTTAGTGATTTCCTTTGGTCAACTGTTCTTCTCTGTTACTAATTAATTTCCTCTTTAAATCATGGCTTTGCAGATCTAAACCATACTTTGAAGGTTTACGACTCCAATTCCCTGTTTCCGAGATTTTGAAGTCGTTTCATGTTCGTCATATGACTTCAAGTTTACAAACAAAGGGGATTTAGCGATTTTTTTGAGGAAACTTGCTAGCTTATTTGAAACTGGAGCGAATTTTGTTTGGTCGTGGGATCTATAGCGACAGCTGTAATAGCGATATAATAAAAAGAGTGACGCAATAATTTGACGGGTTGAAAGAAGCTGGAGAGAGTTAGTGAGAGCTGGAGAATTGAACATAAGACGAAAAAGCCATTAGACCCACCTTTTTTAGGAATGAACTGCTGTGTAGATGGAACACACCCATATATGTGAGGCATACTCCCTATAATGTGCAAGCAACTGCGATGGCGTGAAGAACTTTCGAAAAAAAACAACAACAATATTAAGGACGGTAGAAGGTTTAAATTGTGCTTTTTCGAAGAATATATTATAACTGTGTGGAAGATTGTGTCTAATAAAAAGATGAAAGAACTGAGTTTTTGAGGCACTGAAAACAACTTTGCTTTCAAATGCCACAATTGATTTGAGAAAAATCAGAGATTAGTTGCTCCACGGTTATCTTTCTAACTCGAGTTAATTGATTTTGGGTTGGGAGTCTTTCTCGATGAAAGGTGTAATGAAGATGGAGTGGATAGGTGGTGGAGTATAATGGAGAGGTCGTTAAATGAAAAGGAGAAAAGGACAGATACGATATATAAATAATTATATATATATATATATATATATATATATTATAAATATATATAGTTATAATATAGAATATATATATATATATATATATATATATATATAATATATATATATATATCATAATTTAGGTGTGTGTGTGTGTGTGTGTGTGTGTGTGTGTGTGTGCCTTTTCTGAAAGAAAGCTATCGTCTATATTTAGATATTATTCATAGAGAAATGTTTCTTCATCAATTTGTCTATCACGAAAGATAATAAATTTTCTCAGATTTCTTCATCATAATTAAACAATCATTTTTTATATTTATATTGCATATCCGTAATTATGGTTATCGCCATACTGTAAGGCTATATCATTTTAATGGCGTCTAAATGAAACACATTTTAAAACTTCAATATTAAATGAGTTCAAGATATTGCTCAAATTAGCAAAGAATTGCACAAACATAACACTAAACAGGAAATACTAATACTAAAACATAAGTTATAACAGCCTCTTAATTGAACGAGGGAGAATACAATTTTAACATATATAAAATTTCAAACACTATTGCAGATAAAGTTATGTTAAATATTTTTAAAATATTATAACTATTGC
Organism: Trachelipus rathkii; assembly: GCA_015478945.1. Classification (NCBI taxonomy): domain Eukaryota; kingdom Metazoa; phylum Arthropoda; class Malacostraca; order Isopoda; family Trachelipodidae; genus Trachelipus; species Trachelipus rathkii. Next base: position 15,824 of record JABUQX010017385.1, on the reverse strand, counting down.
TACAATAAATTAAATTATATCTGAAACTCCACCTCTCAAATAGTTTATATATCGCATAAGTCATTATATTGATATTTACATCCTTTTCACTTATTACTTCTATGATGTTATTCTTCTTTGGTTCATCTGCTAAGTGTAGAAACTTACATTAAGTCTTGGTCTAAATTCATTTATAGAGTTAATATATTGTACTTCCGTTATTACACACACTTGCTTGGGAGCACCTCGTTCCTCATTTCCGACATGTGACAGAATTTAGTTGTACCACTGTTTTCGTAATTGTCACCACAAACCAACTCTTTAATATCAACCATTGTACACTCCACCATATACCACATGCATTTCAGTCAGCTCTCATCTCAGAGGGCCATTTCTTACGCGCTCACAAAAACCAGATCATTCTTATTTGATTTTCAATTTATCGCTCTTCCACACTATCATTAATATTTTAGGTCCAGCATGAAGGGAATGCTTACGGAATTCAATGTCATCATGAATTGACAATATTGTGAAGGATTACGCTACTTTGAGTTAGGATGCATTTACCCTCGTAATATGCAGGTCGGCTTCTGAACCTATTGCACATTTACATACAAATCTAGCAAAAATATACAGATCCGTTATATAAATATATACCACTCCTATATATACAATACTAGTATATACTATAAAATATTATAATAATATACTATTAATATAATTATATATTATATATCGATCTCTGTTAACGAAAGAACAATCATTATTCATTATTATTTATATATATATTACTGATAACTAAAGAATGGAAATATCCCGAATATATATATATATATATTTATTATCTTATATTATAACCTTTTTTTCATACAAACCTTGATTCTCTTATTTCATTTCATCTAATATTTTATCGATATTTATCAAAAGCTACTAACTAGTTCCTAATGATTTCATTTGAAAAATTGCTTACTTTATAGATCTTAATATTATTATACTACAGACATATCAATAATACTCTGCTAGTAAACTCATTTCTACTACAAGGTACATATTTAATGTAAGACCTCCATATGCGATTCAAGATATAATTAGTTTCCCTTATATAATATATTCATTTTCCCAAGTTATTGTAGTTTCTATCCCAGCTACTTTGCTAATACATATAAATTCAAACAAGTTTTTAATCCTAAATCTAATCATCTATCTACTAATTCATTCATAAAATATATAATAAATATTAATCATATAACTGAGCAATTTTGTAATAATCATAGACAATATTGTATTTTCAGTATAATTACTGTCTAAAATCTTAAATATAATATATAATATACTGACTTTACACTTGTGATTACAGAGATTCCATATAGAATAACCTTCTAATATCAATAATTAAACTTATTAATATAATATCTAACATATATTTTCACTATATATTTTTTTTATTCTCATCTTTTTTTTTATTTTTAAAATACTTCATTTGATTGTCTTTCTAACTCTAAAAATAATTTCTCAATAATCTCTTCGTTTGTCCCTACTCAATAATCTTTTAAATCCATCTATATTATACAAACGAAGTTCTAATATTTACAGAAGAGTCTCATCCTCCTCTCTTTATCTCGTTCTTTCTCTTCTCTAATTTTATACTCTCTAACAACATTCCTCCTGCTACGTCTAATTATTGCACTCTCTCAATCTCACAATCTACCATGCAAACCGACCAAACTGACTCAATTCAGCTTACATTCACTAGCACTCACGCCGCTTTTTTTCATAAATATAATACTTATTATATTTTATCTCTCTCTCTTCTCTCTCATCTTCTCAATAATATACGCTCATACTATGAATATCACTTGTTTTGAGTATTTCCATGTGTCGACCTTTAAAATAGAAACACCTACCAACAGCATAATAGGTTTTCTCTCTCCAGAGATGTGCTACACGAAGAACTATTCTATACCAATGAATTCATAACATGAGTTGCAATTGCATAATAAGACTCTAATACGTTTGTTCTATACATTACTCGATGAATTCTCAATTATGTGTCTTATCTAATAAAGATTTGATCGCACATCTCTCATATGGTAACAATTATGTACTTATTACCTTCAAAACTCAATGCCTCTCAAGTTAAATCGAGCTCACTACTCCACCCCAAAATACAGTTTATATCTTCTCATACACTCATAAAAGCTATTCCATAAAATTTCATGATTTATCTCTTCCCTTAAATTATATTAGTGTGTCCTCAACATCTAATCCGACTACTCCCCCCCACGCTTTGTTACAAATCCACTCCACTCACGCGCCCATCTCGTCCCATTCTTGAATTCACGACTCATCTGCTTCTGTTTCCCAATTAATTTCATCTATACGCAGATTTGCCATCTCCAATATATCACAAATCAATATATTCACTGTTATCTAATTGACATCACAAAACTACTTGTCTCTTTGAAGGTGAGAATAATATTTTATGTCATCCCTTTTAATCCTTGGAAATTTAATGTCAGAAATATTACATGCTGAAGAAACCTTATGGCCTATATTTTGTTAGTAGGATATCAATTCTTTATTTATTTCGTCTCGCAATGCCCATTATTGATTCCCATTTGCTAACCTATATGACTCCTGAATATAATATTTTCAAAATTTATACTAATGAAGTTAGTGGAAATATTATAGATTTAATTATCCATCTATAGTAAGTATATAATTAATATAAGATATATAATATTTATATATATTATAATTATATTATATATTTATATTTATTAATATATATATATAATATATACATACCAGTAATTATATGCTAACTTGTTTAATAATATATAATTAATATTATATATATATGAAAAATTGTTTCCCACTATTAATTAATATATTTAAGCTAGACTATTAAATACTATATATTATATATATAATTATTAAATAATTATAATTATATATTCTATCCTACATTAAATGCCTAGTTTTTACTTCAGCCGATTCGCTGCGTACATAAATATATATCCTACCCTCTCTACTTGCTAACGTGCTCACACAACTGAGTTTTATCGAGTTATTGCATAACTGATCAGCCCCGTAGCTCTTCTCGAATAGGTTATATAACTATTATTAATATATAATAATATTAATATATTATTTATAATATCTTATATATCTATTCTATATATATAATATTATATTGCACTAGAATTTACTTTAATTATAACTATGTTAAAGCTAATAATTTAAATTATTTATATATCAGTGATGTTCGATGTTATTTAGTAGATTTTTTATGTGCATGGAGTGTATGTATTTAGATTTAGCCTATGCGCTACTTCACAGGAACATACACCAGACAAAACTGCTATCTGCTCGTAATATCGTGACGTTTAATGCTCGGTGCGTTCGTCATCTTACACTATAATTGTTTAGCTTAATGATTAAAATTATGTTGGATGTGACGCTAACCATAATGATTACTTCTGATATCGAGATAGCTCTCTATATCACAGGATTCTATCTCTCGAAGAACTAAGCTCCTCACTCATCTATACGATAAGTATCGTAATCACTATATTTATATTAATATTATATATGATTTATAATATTATAATATAATATTAATTTTATATTAAATTATATATATATAATATATATATATATAATATTATATTTATTTATTTTATTATTATTATTAATTTATTTATAATTTAATTATATTTTAATATATTATATTTAACTTATATTATATTTCTAATTTATTTAATATATTATATATTAATATTTATTTATATTTATTTATTATTATATTTTAATAATATTATTACTTGTTTATATTATTAAATTAATTTATTATATTTATATAATTTTTATTTATTTATAAATATATTATAATTACTTTATATATATTTAATTCTTTATTTATTTATTATTTATATTTATTATTTTATTATTATTTTAAAATATATGAGTAATTATATATATTAATATTTCATTGGAATGATCATAAGAAACACTAAAGGATAAATATTTTAAAAATAAATACCTATAATTATTATTTTAGACTATAACAACACTACAATATTACATCAACAAATTGTCGATATCTACGCACTCTTGTCCTAATTATCAATTATATTGTGAGCAATATATATGGATGATATTTATTGTCAGCATATAGTTATCGTACAATGATTAGAGCAAGTTTAATGCAGTAGATAGGTCAAAGTGCAAGCTATTAAAATAAGTATACTCATTTTTTAGTTATTATAATTATATATTTCTTTATAAAAGTTATTTTTTAAGTTAGTTATTATAATTTTTTTATTTTTTAACATATTAATATAATTTTAATAAATCATATTTATCTATGATTTAGTCTTGTGACTTTGCTCAGATAAAATTTTTTGCCTTTTTAAATTATTAAATATCTGTGTTTTTATATCTATACATTATGTGTAAAGTGCCACATGCGAGCTTTTTTTAACAACGCTGAGTGAATGACTTCACCTGTAAACCAAGTACAGCAATTGGGCAGTAGATAAGATATTAAAACTGAAGAGATACATTGTAGTAATTAGATCTCTCTAGTTCTATCCACTCACTATATGGATGCTTGCTACTTCACACGTGTGGGAAACATCTAACACGCAGAAGAATCAGCCTGACCCGAGTGCTTTTGCCCAAGTTCTTAGTAGTCCTCAGAAGACGGGTCTAATGATAAACACGGGACGACTCTCGAACTTCAAGCGTAAGGGGTACTGACAGAACGCTCAAGCAGGACTCCCAAGGATCTACTTCTCCGCTAATACATGTGCTGTGAGATATTGTTGACACGCAACCGCATTAGTTTATTGATGCGTCGCAAAGTGCTCCTGTCAAATCCACGATTGCATCGGTTTAGGGCCTTTAATTATCGCACCCAGAGTTCTCCTCTCTACACAATATCTCTTTGCAACAGCCCGATGCCCAGAGTTACGACGTAACACTTCGACCTTCTCCTCAATCCAACTGGCGCCACGAGGAAAATAAATCTACTATCGAACTAAAAGGTATAATCAATGAGAGACCAACATTCTCAAACACGATAGCGTCCACGCATTCTCATTTTGAAAAGTCGACTCACGCTTGAATAAATGCTTACATTACCTAAGAACTACTCCATAAGCTACTTCTCAATGAAGACGATCCAGGACGGTAATAGACTTCCTAATTTTGTTAGAATTTGGATTACCTGGACTAAATGTGCGTAAGATAAGTAATTGCTAATAGGGTTTCTCACATCAAAATACTTATAATATAATAATACTGTCTGGAAGCGTGTAAAGTTAGTAACCACCCTTTAATTAAATGGCCATCGATTAATACTCCTGATTGCTAACTCATACTTGTAGTCCAATGTAACATCCCATTTAGTCATTATAAAAGCCTGAAAACCATTTAATACATATATATGATTATCGGGCAATAGAGACAAATTCTCAGCGTGCTATTAACCCTTTGTTAAATCAGCAATTGAATGAGGAAAAATATTGAATGTTAATGATGTAGGCTAATTTTGGGTAGTCATTTATAAAAGTTTTGGGGGGAAAAGGATAAACTGCTTGAAGAATTCCTTCCTTTCCAATATTAACTTGGACTAAATCGGATAAACATATACTGATGATCATCATTATAGCAATTTTTAAATAAAGGGAAATATTTAAAAAGTTATCATGATGTTTAATTATTTTTATTTTTTGAGGATAAATTTTTTTTTTTTCTTATTGAGATTACAAATTTATTTTCCTTCCATTTATTTATTTCGAAAATATTTAACGAGGAAGGTATTGTAACGAGTACTACTTTGAAGAAGCTTTTTTTAAAGTACTTTTTATTAGAAAAAAAAACAATAAAACCGACTGGGCATATGAAATTTTATCCATAAAAAAAAACATTGTGGATGGTTTAAACATCAAAGTTGTTTCATGTAGGTTAGGTCGAAATTTACTGCATCGTCTTTTATCAATAATAGGTTAGGTTGAAGTTTTGATGCTCGTTTGAATCAATATAGTAAGGTAGCAGGTAACGGAACTGTCACTTTAAAAGGATGTTACGATATATATATGCGAACGAGCTATTTAACGATTTTTTATCGATTATTTCAAGGCAATAGAGCGTCAGAGTTGCCAAAAAAATTTATTTTATGTTACAATTAAAGAGCACTACAAGATTTAAATCGCAAAGTGAGAAAGAGTCAGGTCTCTGGCTCAGGGGGGTCGAACGGGGGGGGGGCTTGTCCACCTCTCTGTCCACCGTCGCTTCGAGACCCTAAAAAAAAATTAACAAAATTAACATATAAAATTACAAAATAATAAAAAACAACTACTTTAGTATTAAGTTGCTTAATCCTTTTAAGAAGAGAGAAAAATAGGTATTTACTCCCTCTAAGTTCAGGTTATGAAATGTTATGTAAAACATAAAATGTCTTATATATAGAAACAAAACCAATCACGCAAAAGTATTATTGCCCAGAACACTATTTTTACCGCTCCTTGCATTCATTTTCACTCGGTAGCACTAAGAGCAGTTTTCTTTTTCAGGCAAAATCAACGTTTTTTTTTATTTTATCATTAATTTTTACATAGTTTCATATTTCGTAATCATTTCTCCGTTTCAACAGATCTTAATTAATCTGCAGTACCATATTTATTACAACTAATATATGAAAAAATTGTTAAAAAAAAATTTATCTGCACCATGAACGGAAAGGTTTATATATATATATTATTATATATATACATTAAATATTAAATATATTATAGTATATACTATATATAATATATATATATATATATATAATATATATATATATATATATATTCATATATTATTTATATTATTAATATATAATCATATATATATTAGTTTATCAAAACTTATATCTTTTTTTTCAGATTTTAAAGAAAAGCGTATAGTGAAAGTATTTTTATTTAAAGGAAATACTTAAATTAATATAATTTATTACATTTTTTACTTTATTATATTTAATAATTTCGTCCAAGATTTGATTTACAGAAAATAATAATAGAATTGCTCGTAATAGATTATATATATATATTTATATATATATATTATATATATATAATATATATTATATATATATATAATAAATATATATATAGTATAATTTATATTATATATATATATACTAATATATATATAATATAATAGTATATATATATATATATATATAGTAATTATATAATATATAAATATATAATAAATAGCTTATATAATGACTAAAAAGAGTAAAAGCTGATTCAGAAAATTTCCCCATTTACTCCCACAGAAGTATCCAACATTATCAAATACCTTAAAAAAATAAACTGAAGGACAAGATCACGTATCCGAATTTACTTGAAACATAATGCAATTATAGATATAACAAATATTTAATTTGGCATCGTTAAGCAACATCTTACCCTCTTTGCTGGAAACACGCCCTAGTATTACCGAAACTAAACCAAATAAAACTCCCAATATTCCCATTCCCCATATCTCTCCTCTCCACTGTATCCAAAGTGTTTGAAAAACTAACCCACTCAGGGTCTCCCCTTGCATCCCCATATTTGAATTACATGGTTTCAGACTTTAACGTTCTACCACGACGCTTCTCACGGACTTGACTCAACACATTCTAGAGGATTTTAACTAAAATCCTCCACCCCTCGCACATTACTCGTAGCTATAGAAACCAACAAGGCATTCGATACGGTCCTTCGTCACCTCTTAATAGACAGAATTCGTAACACAAAACTCTCTCACCAAAGAAAAAAAATCCTATTAAACTTTCTCTCTGGTCGTACAGTCAGAGTTACCCAGGATCACCATTCCTTCCGAACATACAAACTATATAAAATTTAACAGCTATGCCGATGATTTAGCTATCACTACTCAAAGCTCTTCTATATACATCATTACCCCGAGACCTTCAACAATATATTATTACATAGGTTGAACAGTCGCTAATAATAAAGAAAATGATTGCTTAGACAGAAAAATTCACATTGCAATACTTACCCCAGACAGAAGAGAATCAATATCCATTCAAAAATAAATTTAGCAGACAGTAGACTCCCTGCCCCCAACATAAAACCCTCCATTGTAGTATTAACATTCGATACCCACCTGACATTCCCTCCAAAATATTAACAGTATTACCTCAAGAGACAGGTATGGTTACTTGCCGTGTGCCCGCCAACATAAAACTCCATTGTAGTATTAAGCATTCGATAGCCGAGCGCGTAGTACCGCGTGCCTAGCTATGTATGAGTCGTAGTATGTGTACCGTCAGAGACACCATAAACTTAATTGCGTTGTCTAACCTTTCGTTGGTACAAATGTCCGGTCTCTGTAATCGAGAAATGAGGTAAGCGTGCTGGGGTGTGGCGAATTAGTTTATTGAGAGATGTAAATATCCACCCCTATTGAATTACGCATGCCTTAATGGTGGCGGGCCCTAGTTATTAGGTGGCATTAGTCCAACAGAAGATGATTATACTGGGTAAATACTCTATCATTAATATTGTATAACCTAAAGAATATGATATCATTCTGTCTCTCTCTTATGCTCTATTCATCACCTTACGTGTGATCGGGGGTGGAGTAACAAAAACCCTCCGCTCTAGATGTGATGGAAGTATGTTGAGATAGAAGGAGACGACGGTTGGAGCGGATAGTGTGGCTGTGATGAGTTGCTGATAGCTGTATGGTTGATGAATGCGGCTCCCTTTAGAGTCAACTTTACGGAAGCCGAGACGGATGTAGACAGCGCGAGGCGCGCGATAGCCAGGAGCGAGTAGATGAGAAACACCCCCGTCTCTTATTTTTCAAACATCAGCAATCTCAACTCCTCATCCCCAAATAGTCATATCATCAGTCATATACATACACAAATAATTCTAAGCAATCTTCACTATATCTTCTATATATATTATTTACTCTATTTTACTCTATTTTACTCTAAAATTCTTTAGCTTCCTTACTATTACTAATCTCGATATCTCTCTTATTATTATTCACAACATTTAAATACTTCTTTGGTCTATATATATCTATTATATTATATATATATATATATTTATTTCTCTCTTACCTCTCGTCATGTAGTTCGTTGGGTCGTAAGATCTCACTCAGTTGGAAGACATCACTTTTACTGTATATTCTCCTTTGGCAGAGTCCTCTCGGTTCGGCCTGCCTCTGTGTGAGCTGGTACAGAGTAGTATATATACTTATATATATATAGTTATATATATATATATATATATATATATATATAGTATATATAATATGATATATACTTAGTAGTAGTTTGGAGTAGTATAATAGTAGTAGGGTGGAGTAGGGGTGATGTGTGGGTGAGTGTAGTGTGATATATTGAAATGCTGATAGTATTGACGAGACCAAATTGAAATGCTCGACATTCCGATACACGGGGAGGTGAGAGGGAGGGTGGTGGAAGTCAGAGAGTGTGAGAGTGTATGAAGGAGATGTGGAAGGTTAGGCGCGTTGAGAGCTGTGGTGACGCAGCGGTGGGGGTGTACGTGTAGAGTTGAGCCATAGTCGGGTTAAAGTCTGGTAGTCAGTAGATGTTGGATAGAGAAAGGATGATACTTAGGGTGGTGGTACACTACTAGATAGTTGATGAGTGTATTGTTCATTCATTGTAAGATTATTAGGATAAGGATGATGATACAATAGTACGAGGGCGGCTTAAGAAAGGGTGGTAGGGAGAGTTGACAAGACTAAAAACCCTAGACTCCACCTTATCGAGGAGTGGAGTATCTGTGGAACCACCCTATATTTGGGACGCATTACTCCATACTAAGGGTGAACAACGCCCTTATATAGAACGAACATTTGGAGTGGTGAGAAGTTTTGAAGGCGTCTTCAAGAACACCCAACCTCTTAGCAGCTTGAATTACGAAACATGGAAATGAAAGAATAGATCAATAGATTCTTAAGAACAGATAGATAGATAAACAACCTTAGTTTTTGAGGCATTGAAAACAGCCATGCTTCCTTTGGCCGCAACTAACAGATACGAACAAGGGCAATTGTTCCAACTTCCAAGGCCACACTCCTAATCTTAACTGTTTGCTGTCGAATGGGTCGTTTGTCAAATTGAATAGAGTAATGAAAGATGGAGTGGTCGACACGAAGTGAATAGGAGACGAAATGACATAATAGGAAATCTTTAATGAAAAGCAGAAAAAGAGTTTGTGATAAAACAGGACTCTGATGAAAATATTATTGTTGTCCCGAAAGGAAGTTAGAGAGAAGAAGGCTACGGAGAGAAGGATATATGCCGAAAAAGAGAGACAGAGAGATGTTTAGAAATCAAAAGCTTTGGAGAGAGAAAGAGAATGGTCAGGATTTAGATGAGAGAGAGAGAGAGAGAGAGAGAAGAGAGAGAGAGAGAGAGAGAGAGATCAAAAGCTTTTGTGCCAGATTCATCGAAAGCTTTCGACATGTTCAGTACGAAGCTTGTGCCAAATAGTCGGACAGGGTAAAAGAATCTCAAATGGTCGAACATTTGTGGAAATTTTTTAGTTATTTAGAGTTTCTTCTATACGAATCCGACAAAACTTTAACTTAACCTACTTAACCTAATCTTTGTAAACCTTATATCTCTTAACCTAAACCTAACTCTAAATCCTACCTAAACCTAACGCTAACCGTAATTTAACCTATATCTCTATTATGTCTCTCTTTGCGGCTGTACGGGAATATTTTTTGATGTGTCGACCATTTGGGCTAGCCCCCTTCAGTACGAAAGCAAAAGATTCACCTAAATGTCGAAGGGCATCGGAAAAAGTGTCTGAGAGAAGGGATAGTAAGATCACCAGTCGAGCTTTCCTTATTAAAGCCATACTTGATAATCTGAGCCAAAGATTAAAAGAATTAAGATGATATCTAAATCTTTTGTTATGATTATAAATCGATAAAATAATAAAACTTTGGGGAAGGTAGAAGGGTAAAGCTATACTTATTAAAGCCATACTGATAATAATCTGAGGCAAGATTAGAAGAATTTAAGATATATCCAAATCCTCTTGTTATGGAATAAATTAAACAAAAAAATTTGGAAAGAAAAGAGGTTAAAATGAAATGATAGGCAGAGTGCAAGCTCAAAAGCGAAAGTTTTGAGAACCACGGAAGATATACTGTCAGGTTCGTACACCTTCTTTAATGTTAGTTATGTGAAAGTCTTCAAATGAAAGTGGCATTTTGCATACTATAATTGTATATGTATGTAGACTATGTATTCCCCTCGAGGGAACTTGTTAACATGACTATACATGCCTTCAGGTTTTTCTTTTTCATTTATTCTAATTAATTTTCCTCTTCCATGACTACAGGAATGTTATTTGCGAAGTTTTTCATCAACTTTTGTTTATATGTTTACCAATAGAAGAATTTTATTAAGATTCATCCTTAAATGATACAATTTATCGTATTGTAGCTGATATGAAAGGTATCATTGATGAGTATTATAATCCACACACCAGGAACAAAAAAGTAACTTATAAAGAGGTCATATATGGTTCATTTCTATAGGCTCCTCACAACTCACGGGTCGGAGGTGCGGACGGCTTCGCCACACGCACCCTTTCAGCCCATGTGTGGCGAGGAGCCTATAAATTTTAATGAAATAGGTATTTTTTATTCTTGAAGATTTACTAAAATAACTTATTTTTTCTTATATTTTCAGGTGTGTGTTTTCATGTTATAAAAGTTCTCAAGTTATAAAAATTTAACTTTTTTTTATTTTTTTTAAATGTAATTTCAAGTGAATAAATATTAATTAGTGCCTTTATTCGTGCTGACTTCACTCCTATAACTTTGTAACTAAAATTATTCCAGATTTCATATTTTATTTCTATTTGTGTGACAAATTAAATTGTGATTTATTTTTTTATGGGATATTAAATAAAATATTTAAAAATATACGTACAAAATTGTTTGATCAATTTATATTATTTAATATATTGTGATTATAACTATTTGTGTGTGCTAAGCAAATATTCCTATGCATTGTGAAGAATTTATGTGACAGTTTGCAAATATATATATATTTAAATATTCAAATTCTGTGAATTGTGTGCAATTAATTTAAGTGAAAAATTATATTTATAAAAAGAATATTTATTTAGAAGAAGGGAAAGGAAAACTGTTTACTTTCTCCGAGCCTGAAGATGGTTCGAGTCTCTTGGGGTGGTGAAGTTGTAATTTCAGATATTGCTCCTGATCCTGAAAATGAATGTAGTGGCAATGCTCCGGTTCAAACGTCATCTTCTTTACCTTCAACCCCAACTGTCACACCCACTTCATCTAATACTCCAACGACAGCTACGTCGCCATCATACTCTTCTCCTTCGACAATATCCCCACACCCTTCAACAGTAAATTCTCCATCGGGTAGACCAAATTCCAAAACCGAGAGTACTCTCTTGGAGGAACTTCAAAGCGATTTATTTTTCTTGAAAGTGGACACTATCAAGGAAGAAAAAATGATGCCTCTGAAGGATGATCATGCTAAATATGCTGATGATGACAATAACAATAGTCGAAGTGATGCCAAAGATGACATAGAAAAAGTCATGTCGTCTTTAGGATCTTCGGCCGAATCAATTATCGAAACGTTGGACGATACTTTGGATCCTTTAATAATTCAAAAACCTTTGCGTAAAGCTACAAAATTGGAACAAACCTCTTCTAGCAAATCGAGCACAAAAGACGAACTTCTTACTCGAATGTTGGCGACCCTTAGCGATTTCGAGGACGATCTTGATCCCATCGATAGCGTTCTCAGTGAATCTTCCGAAAGTGGGGATCAAAATTCTGAGAGGCAAATTCTTTTCGATGTAAGTATAAGTGTATTTGAGTGGAATGCAATATGTATGATAAATTTATGTCTGTTTGTGTGTATTTAAAGTACTTTATTTTATTATAACGTATATATAAATGTTCAATATGTCGTATTCAATCACGCCTAGTTAAGCGAAACCCATTAAGTCAGAAATCCAGTCATTGGGATACAAAGTATCTACGCTTATCTAGTAAATGGCTAATTAGTGACAGTTATAAAAAAAATCCAACATAACACCTAATTTATTCAACATAACACTTAATTTAGTCAGCATGACACCTAATTTAGTCAACATAACACCTAATTTAGTCAGTCAACATAACGCCTAAGTTAGTCAACATAGCACCTAATTTAGTCAACATAACACCTAATTTAGTCAACATAACACCTAATTTATTCAACATAACACCTAATTTAGTCAACATACCACCTAATTTAGTCAACATAACACCTAATTTAGTCAACATAACACCTAATTTAGTCAACATAACACCTAATTTAGTAAGCACATTTCACCTTTTTATTTTATCATACGATCGAAAATCATTCATTCGTTTTCTCAAAGCTATTATCTGTCCTGATAGTTAAATACATTTATTTAAATATTCTTTGCTAACTCTATAAGTTTATTCAACGATGGCACCTTAACTTTCAGTCATACAACCACCTATTTTAGGTCAGTTCATAACTACATACGGTAATTATCAATGGTGTGTCATAACACCTAATATCTATCTATCTATCTCTAAGGTGATCGATGAGTGTAGCTCTAATTTCAGTCAACATAAACACCTAATTTTAGTCCAACTAAACATCTACATTTAGTCAACATAGAACACCTAATTTACGTCAACATATCCACCTAAATTAGTCAAGCATTAACACACTGTAATTTAGTCACATAAGCACCTAATCAGATCAACCATAACCACGGCTAATTAGTTCAGCATAACCTAAATTTAGTTCAACTATAACAACCTAATTAGTCAACATAACACCTGTAATTTATTCAACATACACCTGAATTTAAGATTCAACAGTAACTACATAATTTAGTAAGCACATTTCACCTTTTTATTTTATGATTCTGATGACCATCCTAAATCCTTCGACTTCGGCTCGAAATGAAACATTCTTTCTTCGCTTTGAAATCATTATTCTTTTTCATTTCAATATTCACCAATTACAGCGGGTTTTCTCTAAGTTGCTACGAATGTACTTCGGTGAACTCCAGTATATTTTCTCTATCTAAAGTACCTTCAAGCAATCCTAATGCAACCATCTAGTATCTCTGATTCGTCTTTCTTAACCTTACCAACACTTCGCCCAATAATTTCAACCTCAAAGCTTTATTTTGGGTCTTCCGACCACATTCACATCTATGGATCCTTTTCTTTTTCTTCAAGTTTTCCATAGGAACAGTCAGTGGCGTACGCAGGATTTTTTTTCGAGGGGAGGGGCTGGAATTCTGGTCAGCCCCTGATAATACTATATATACTATCATAACCTACCCTACATAGCTATACATAGATATATATTATATATATGATATTATATTATACTACCTTATATATATATATATTATAATATACATATAATACTAATACTATAATACTATATATATATTATAATATATATATATATATATATATATATATATATATATATATATTAAGGAAAATTGATTCTTTAATTTCACTTAGAATTTGTATTTGAGATGTAATGTACTAGAGAGAACCTGAGAGATATGTTTAAGAGAATTAGGAAAGATGGAAATAATTTCACCTTTGTAATAAATATTTAAAAAATTATTATTATAAGAATATAAAAGATCAGAAAATTTCATTTTATCAATATTTTAACGTTGTTTACGAGCTCTACTGAAAGTTTTTTTTTTTTTTTATTTAATTTTTATGTTCTTAACAAAAGCCTAAGTCTTAACAAATAGGTTACGTAATTCCAATGATGTAGGAATGGAATAGTACAAAACAATTATCAATAAAATAGTTGTAATTTTTAACTAGACTTTACAGAACAAGCTTCAAATTCCGTGCATTCCCAGATCCAACAAAATGATCGATGTCTTGATCGTTGGTGATTTCTAAAGCTACGTCTCTATATGAATAAAGAGTAAAGCAACTCCATTCAGACTATTTTGTCTTGCTTCGAGAATAAGTCTGTGTGTGTGTTCCAAAATACGTTTTTAACTAATTTCAGTTTTGAAAACCTTCGTTCAACTGAAGCTGTAGAAATGGGAAGTACAGCAAGTATTTTCAACTATGTTTATATTTGAAGCAAGTTTTTAGCTCATTCATCTTATCCGGCGATGGCTCTTAGGGTTTTTTATTGAGATCCTTTACACTTTTTTCTCAATAATTCCTCCTCTCCAGGGAAGACTTCATCGTAAGAATCAATCAAGTCGTCTCTGCAAAATTCGAATGCTGATTGAACTTTGTCTCAAATGAGACGTCGCACAAGTACGACTGGAATTAAGGTACTGACAGAGAATGACACTGACTGTCCCGGTGAGTTGAAACCCTCATCTACGCTGAAGAAATCATATCGCTAAACATGAAGTATAAAAGTTGTTAGTCGATGGTGTGTCTCCGAGTATATAGGAGATGGATTGGGTCGATGCCTCTGGAGACAAATGTTCTTGGAACAGTTATTTCGATATTTATATGAGCTGACAATCCCAGCGAAGTTTCGAACATTTCTTGAAACTCAGAATGCTCATTTTGAATGTTCACCTGGCAATTGACTGACATGTTCCAGAACTGCCTACTATTGCGTATTAAGCATTCTCTTAAAAAAGCCTGGTAGCACGAGCTAATGGTTCCTCTACTTGCACCATCTGTTTACACAGAGCATTTTCTTCATTCTCGTATTCCCACAGTCTTTTTCAATTCTTAATTTTTTGCTCATCACCTAT